>JAPXFY010000584.1:22500-37500 GCA_030674185.1 Monoplex corrugatus
AATATTGTTCTCAACCCTTGTTTGTTCAGGACGCCCAGACATATATCTTAGATACTGTGAACTGCTGAATGACTTTTGCCTGTTTCAACACGCTGTGTTTGAGTTACCGGACCACAACCGTGTGCACGTCATCTACAGTTACGGCAGTAAAGACTTTGTACACAACGAGCTGGCTGTGGAGCTGAAAAGCCGTTCTGGACTACAGCTGGTACCTCACAAGGAGCTGGCTGTGGAGCTGGAAACCCGTTCTGGACTACAGCTGGTACCTCCACGTGATCTGAGAACTACGTCAGCCACTGCCTACAAGATCGGTATCGTCATAGTAGACAGATATTTCATACATGCTGCTCCTCGGGACATGTCAGACAAGTTGTTGCATGATGTGTATGAGTCAGCACAAAATCCAGATTGTCAGACTGTGCTCCTGCAAAAGATAAGGATTTGTCCTGAGTGGGTTTACCGGGAAATTCCCCACAGCACTGTGATGCTGTATCCTGACTCGCAGAAGGCAAAGCAGACACAGTTCTGGGATACACTGTCATCTATCATTGGTAAGTGTATAGTTCTGAAAGTGGTTTTCGTAAAATTCATGTCCAGTGTGTCTTACTGTAGGGGCACCGTTCATCTGTCACTTTTTTAAAACTCTGTCATGAAATGCATGTACAGCAGAAGGCAAAATTCTGTGAGTTTATAACTTATATATTCGGTGTACTTGATGCCTAGGTATGTACGTGGATGTGTAGGCTACATTGTGTGCATATGTTTGTGGGCGTGTATGGGTGTGTGTATGTGTACATGTATCTGTGTGTGCGTGTTTATGTGTATGTTTGTGTGTGTGTGCGTGCGTGCGTGCGTGACGCGTGCGCGCGCGCGCGCGCGCGCGGTGTGTGTGTGTGTGTGTGTGTGTGTGTGTGTGAAGCTGAGCATGCATTCATGTGTGTCCAATTTTTATCCAAGTCTGTATATGCAGAAATGTATCACCGTTCATTTATCACTTTTTGAAAAGTCTGTTATGAAATGCATATACAACAGAAAACAAACTTCTGTGAGTTTGTAACTTACATATTCGGTGTACTTAATGCCTAGGTATGTACGTGGATGTGTAGGCTACATTGTGTGCTTATGTTTGTGTTCGTGTATCTGTATGTGCGTGTACATGTGTGTGTGCGTGTGTATGTGTATGTGCGTGTACATGTGTGTGCGCGCGTGTATGAATCTGTGCGCGATCGCGCGTGTGTGTGTGTGTATATGTGTGTGTGTGTGTGTGTGTGGTGTGTGTGTGTGTGTGTGTGTGTGTGTGTGTGTGTGTGTGTGTGTGTGTGTGTGTGTGAAACTGAGCATGCATTCAAGTGTGTAAAAGTTTTTACAAGATCAGTATCGTCATAGTAGACAGATATTTCATAGATATTGATCCTCTGGATGTACGTATGTACGTGGATGTGTAGGCTACATTGTGTGTATATGTTTGTGTGCGTGTATGAGTGTGTGTATGTGCATATGTGTGTGCGTGTGTGTGTGCGTGTGTGTGTGCGTGTGAGTGTGCGTGTGGTGTGTGTGTGTGTGTGTGTGTGTTGTGTGTGTGTGTGTGTGTGAGTGTGTGAGTGTGAAATTGAGCATGCATTCATGCGTGTCCAAGTTTTTACTCAAGCGTGTGTATGCAGAAATGTATCAGTGTGTTGACATATGCGTGTGTGTATATATGTGTGTCTGTATCTGTGTGTGTGCGTGCGTGTGTGCGTGCGTGCGTGTGTGTCTGTGTGTGTGTGTGTGTGTGTGTGTGTGTGTGTGTGCGTGCGTAAGAGAGAGAAGGAAGGAATCCGTGGCTGTTAACTTTTTGCCTACATGTGTGTGCTAATCCCCTCCCCCCCCCCCCCCCCCACTGTGTGTGTATGTGTGTGTGTGTGTGCGCTTGTGTGTGTGTGTGTGTGTGTGTGTGTGTGTGTGTGTGTGTGTGTGTGTGTGTGTGTCAATGCATGGATGTGTCCACGTGTCATCATGAATGTGTGAACGTTTGCTTTTTGACAAAATGTAATCAATTTTGTTGGGTGTAATATTGTCCAAGAGTCCAAGATTTAGTTTGATGTTGCTTTTGGTCTGTTTCCTTTTCCTTAATTTCAGCCAAAATCTTCCCATTACAGGATTGTGGTCACCGTCGCAGTCTGCGCCTGGTAATGTTTTTGCTGTCAGGAAAGAATTTCCAAATCTTGTATTGATCAGGATGTGGTCAATTTGATTTTTGATATTATCTCCTGGACTCATGCATGTCCATTTTTTTCTATTAGGCTGCTCAGACAGGTGTGTGAGTAAAGCCAGTAATTGTCTGCTGAAGATTGAACAACATAAAACGAGATTTCAGATAAAAAAAACCAAATGGATTCATCTGTAATGAAACAGAATAGGACAGCTCAGCGAATAATCTGAAGTGAGTTGGGCTTGAATGAATCTCTGTGAACTGGCGGCACAGCCATCTGAGAAGTTTGCTAATGGTCTTTCTGTTTGTTTCTTGTTTTTCTTTTTCTTTCTTTCTTTCTTTCTTTCTGTCTTTCTTTCTTTCTTGCTTTGTATGTTTATTTGTTTTTGTTGTTGTTGTTGTTTGTCGTTTTCTTGCTTGCTTTGTTTGTTTGTTTGCTTTTTGTCAGGAACACTCATCATCGTCATTATCAGGTGCCTTGCCACATGGCGTTGGCGATCATGGCTTATAGATGTTGCCTGACTTTTCCTAATCTTCCGTATGAATGATCTTCTTGTGTCTGCCTCCTTCAAGACTGTCTCATTTGTTTTCTTTGCTGGACACCCATGGAACTCTCAACATTCTTCTTAGAAGCCACATCTCAGCTGCCTCAATCTTGTTCTGGCTTTGTTTGTTGACTGTCCACGCCTCACAACCGTATAACAGCGTTGGTTCTATATAACATTCAAGAACTCTCTTCCTGATGTTAATTGATAGGCATTTGTTGGTAAGAATGCTTTTCATCTTCTTGAATGCTGTTTTGGCTTGGCCAATTCTGCTGGCTATTTCTGATGTGCATCTGCTGTCTGGTGAAATGATCGTTCCCAGATATTTAAACTTATCAACCTGTCTCAAGGTTGTGTCGTTTGCTGTTATTTTGTATGAGAGGATTTCATGTTTTTTTTTTACTGATCACCATGACTTCAGTCTTCCTGCTGTTTAGTTCCAACCCATTACCTTTGCTTTCTATTTCTAGTACATTCACAAAGTTTTGTAGGTCCCTTTCATTTTCTGCAATTAGCACGGTGTCATCTGCGTATTGAATGTTGTTCATCATTTTTCCTCCAACCTTTAATCCAGGGTCTTCCTCTGGGTTTCTTTATTTTCGCTGTAAAGTGAAAACAGATGTGATGACAAAACACGACCCTGTCTGACTCCTCTTTTGATATTTTGGAAAGAGCTGATATTGCTTTCTACTCTCATTGCAGGTGTTTGTTCCCAATACATATTTCTGATTATTCATAGACCTCTTCCATCAAATAGGAACACTAGAAGTCACAGATGTAGATACCATGTAATGGCAAACACATCATGAAAATAACAAAGTCAGGAATGTATTGGTATTATCAAATAATAGTATCAGAATGTTTTTTAATCATTTGGAATGACATTTTTCTCTGTGATAAGAACCGGGTTTGCTTGTTTTCTACTTTTGAGTTTTGGATGTTGTTCTGTTCTGCTGTGTCTATTGATTGTTTTTAGAGTAAGGCAATTGTTCAGGAGCGCGCGAGCGCACAACACACACACACACACACACACACACACACACACACACACACACACACACACACACACACACAAGATCATACCAGATAACTTGTCATACGCCAGCACAGGACCTTACATGCTCGTGGCACACACACACACGCGCACGCACGCACACACACACAAACACACGCATGCAAGCACGCACTTATGCACATACACACAACCCTAAGCAAACCGATGAAGCCTGATCGTTCTAATGTTCTGGCTGTTTTTGTTTTGTTCATTAAATTGTTTGATGTTACCTTATATGATACAATGCCTTCATGATTTCATAGATTCATTCACCCCATAGACAACTCTATCTTATTTATTTATTCATTTATTCATGTATTATCTATTCATTTATTTATTTATTTATTCATTTATTCATTTATTATTTTTCTCTCGTCTAAAACCACGTATGTGAATAGACGTTAAAAGAAATAACGAACACGCATGCACACACACACACACACACACACACACACACACACACACACACACACACACACACACACTCACACTCACACACACACACACACACACACACACTCACACACACACACACACATACGCAATATATATATATATATACATACATATATATATATATATATATATATATATATATATATATATATGTATGTATATATAGATAAAGATATAGATATAGATATACATGTATGAACACGCACACACACTCTATGTCTCTTTCTCTCTGTCTGTCTGTCTCTCTTTCTCTCTCTGTATGTGTGCGCGTGCGTGCATGCGCGCGCGCGCGCGTGTGTGTATGTGTGTGTGTATATATATATATATATATGTGTGTGTGTGTGTGTGTGTGTGTGTGTGTGTGTGTGTGTGTGTGTGTGTGTGTGTGTGTGTAGTGTGCTGTAGTGTAGTTTGTATACATTATGACAAAAATACTTGTGATTTCAATCATTTTTACTTGCAGAAGAAAGGATCAAGAAGACTGACCGAAGCAGAGAAAAAATGGTAGAAACTCCTTTAGAGTTGTACCAAGAAGCAGCTTCAGCCTCTGAAAACAGTATGAGTGATTTGACAGAAAATTGGACTACATTCAGCAGAGACACGAGAAAGACTAACTCAAAGGCAGCAAGACCGGGAGGAATTCACTCAGACCCAGATACAGAACTGTGCAAGACAGATCCTCAGACAGCATCAGATACAGACAAATTGTCAGCTTACTCAGGACGAGTTGGGAAGCATCAGACAGATTCTCAGGAGACATCAGATACAGGCACACTATCACCTTGCCCAGGACAAGTTGGGGAGCATCAAACAGATTCTCAGGAGACATCAGATACAGACACACTGTCAGCTTACTCAGGACGAGTTGGGAAGCATCAGACAGATTCTCAGGAGACATCAGATACAGACACACTATCACCTTGCCCAGGACAAGTTGGGGAGCATCAAACAGATTCTCAGGAGACATCAGATACAGACACACTGTCAGCTTACTCAGGACAAGTTGGGGAGCATCAGACAGATTCTCAGGAGACATCAGATACAGACACACTATCACCTTGCCCAGGACAAGTTGGCGAGCATCAAACACATGACAATTCATCTGAGGATTCAAGCGCCGACGAGAACAGTGAATCCAGCAGAAATTGCTGTTTGTGCAGCTCCTCAAGTAGCACATCTTCCTCTCCAGACACGGAACTATATGTTGATTTCAGTGAGAATGAGGATAACGAGGTTGGTCACACGGCAACTGACAGCACATCTGGGAACAGTCATTTCCCATCTCCAATTTTTCTTGAAGAATGGCAAGTGTCTCACATTTTTTACAAGAAAGGTGGCGTTTTATGTCAAGACAATTCTGATGTCACTTTGTATGTATCTGCTGACTCTGTTCAAGACAATCCTGTTGAAGTCTATGCTGCAGTGTGTGCCAATGTCGACCATATCCTTAATGTGCTGAACCTGCCAGATGATGAAGAAATAGTGTCACCACTTGCTGAATATTGGGCTGGTACAGGCTTTCGCTTTAAACGTCCTGTGAGCATTTCTCTTCCCCACTGTCTGCCTTCAGATTATGACCCTCAGCATGTGCGTGTTTACCACATCAGTCGGAACCAGCAGGGTAATGCAGTAGTCAGCAAACTTAGCCACGAAAGAGAAGACGTACACGATGATTTCAAGCTGTTGACGTGCGAGCGTAACCAATTGGATGCAGGCCCAATTCAGAGAAAACCACATCATTCAGAGGAGGACACTGCGTCTAATGTAGCATCAGAAGTGGACTCTGACACAGAACAACCAACACAACCAGACATAAAGACGGAAGATCTGGGCAGGTTCACAATCTCGTCACAAGGCACAGTAATCATTTCAACCTGTACATTTTGTGGCTATGTTTGTGTCTATTGCGGAGGAAAGCCAGAAAAGGCGAAAACAAAACTACTTGTCACAGGATATGGCACTGTTTGTGAAAACTTTAGGCCCCTTCGGATCAAAGTCGTGGCTTACATCTGGGATGCAAGACTAACCATAAAAGACTTCAGAAAGGTAAGTATCTGTGTGTAAGGATCAAAAGACTAAATTCCATAGCTGTTATGTACATTTTTTTTTTCAAGTTGAAGATTGTACTTCAAAACCATGAAAATGTCACAAGCATGATAGCCATACACTGTAAACGATTTAGTTAGTGATTCCTAGATGCCACTTGCAAAGGACAAAACAGCGCATTAAAGTGTTCTTATATAAGACATAATGTTCACATATGGTGACTCCCTTGCTAATATTTATGATGTTCAATATTGTGATAATGAATACAAGTACAGTCAAGTTAAATTTATATTATCTCATTCATACGCATTTGGGATAAAAATCAAGACAAAAATAAACGAATAGATATAATTCGGTGGCAACATATTATCACATTAAGAACATTAACCCTTTGACTCCTGCGCCCTGTTCACCAGCATCCAGTATTGTCAACAATGCTGGCGAAACAAAAACTTAACCCTTTGACTCCCTTACCCTATCCACCAGCTTCCAGTAGGAAGCTGGTGGATAGGGTGAGGGAGTCAAAGGGTTCAGTTTTTGCAGTTGGTGGATAGGGTGCAGGAGTCAAAGGGTTAAGAATACTCGTGCATATTTCCTATTCTAAGATACATAATTTTAATTATCATTTTAAAGCTCTCTCTCTCTCTCTCTCTCTCTCTCTCTCTCTCTCTCTCTCTCTCTCTCTCTCTCTCTCTCTCTCTCTCTCTTTCTTTCTCTCTCTTGTTATTTGTATACCGAAAAGCACATCTTGAATCTATTTCATGCTCAGAAAAAAAAATTCTGCGCTCTAATTTTAAAGACTGGACCCAGCAGTATGTGACATGAAGAATAACAAGTACATCTATAAACATGACTACTGTCTTTGATTTCCATGACAGAGCTAGATGACTGTTTCAAAAGTCTGTTTATGTGTGACTGACAGAAATAGGATGAAAGTAGATTGTGTATATGTAGGTGCGTGTTCTATGTGTTTTCCCAACCACACACAACCTTCCACTCAGTCACTTAAACAACCTCTGTAAACAAATTAATATATTTAAATATTTATAATTAATCAAATATCATCAGTTCAATTTTCATCCAACTGGATCAACAAACACATAAGTCAGAAATAAATGTTCATTGACCACTGTTCAACAAAAAGTAATCGATTCAGGTTTCCGTCCCAAACAGTCTTTTCACAGGAATTCTTTCACTGCGTCAGCACTTCAGTCAGTCTGTTTCACAGCATCGAAATCACTGTTCACAATTCAGTTCATCGCTCTATATAAATATAGTTACCACACAATCCTGGGGAGCAAGACGAAACAGAGGCGTCAGTAACCAGACACGCCCACAGCAGGTATTCAGCAGAGTCCTAACAGCTTAGGACCAGGGACTGGATCAGGCATCCACCCCTCAAAACAGCAGGTATTCAGCAGAGTCCTAACAGCTTAGGACCAGGGACTGGATCAGGCATCCACCCCTCAAAACAGCAGGTATTCAGCAGAGTCCTAACAGCTTAGGACCAGGGACTGGATCAGGCATCCATCCCTCAAACCAAAGTCACGTACGTATGTGGCTCCCTCGTGAGCTAGTCAGACCAGACAACTCCCCACGTCAGAAGCTGTAGATAGGAAAGAATTTGCTAAGTACTTCCATCTACAAAATTGTCAATAAAATGTATCGGGTCAATGGCCACACCATATTTTTATATTATATGATTGACAAACGTTTATCCCAAAGTAATATTGTTTGCCTTTTAAAAGTTCGCAGGCAAATTACATTCACAGTGCCATACAACCAATATTCTACACTAACTTCAATTTCCAAAAAAATTACCATTAACTTAGCTTCATATTCATTTAACAAAATAACATCTTACAATAAAGGATTTAATACAAAATTCGCCATTCATGTTTCAAAAGTCCAAACTCTCAATACATATAATTATTCATAAAGTTCACACTGACTGCACATCATTTAACCCCTTCACCGCCAGTGATTTTAGACTGTTAAAGTCCTCAGCGCCAGTTGTTTTTTAAAAAACAAGAAAAATGATCCTGCCAACTTCAAATGACTGAAACTTTCTTATTTCTCAACCGAATTGCTTTCTGTTTGTTTTTTTGTGTTGTGTTTTTTTTTTTAAAGAAAGAAGAATGATTGGAGTTTGGGATTATGCAACAATAAAGTATGTTTGTGGTGTGCCAGACGGTCGCCAAAAGGCGACATCGGCAGTGAAAGTTAAAGATCGAAACCACAAAACAGTAATTCATAAAACATTAAATCAAGAACTACAACTCAATACAACTCTTGACTGCCAAAATAATTCACTTCACTTTTACACAACTACGTTTCTTCACAATGTTTACATGTCTCAATTTTTGGTAAATATATCAACAAATCAAAAGATTCACCAACCTGCTAACATAGCAGCTTAAGACAAACAGATTTAGTTCTCTTCAGGTGGCAAAGATATGCGACTGCTCCACCTGGAAATCTCTGTAGAACTGACTTTTTAGTTCACAGATTTTCGACACGCACACAACGCTACACGAATTCCACGCTCCACGCATTCCACGCTCCGTGCACTCCACGCTTTTACTTCACAGCCAATCAGAATAAAGACACCAAAACCAACACTGGGTGCTCCAGTCCACAAAAGCAAAAATGAGCCAAAACTCTATACAAAAGTCAAAATGTAAAAACAACACTATAAAGATATATACAACACATCCGTCACAATGACGAATCACAAGATAACGACGTTTTCAGCATTCATTACGTTTCAAGCAGCGTAAGATCAGTGCTTACATTTACGCAACACTGCATTTTATTTTCCTGGTGAGATGGTCAATGTCCTCACTTTGACGACTTGAGGCTCTTTGATTCTCTCTTGCAACAAATACATTTAGGTGTCTTTCTCTAGTTTGGTAAGCGTAGGTCTAGTGCTTTTTTACTTTTCGACTGTATTATCAAAATTTGACTGAAATTTTGTTTTAACTGGTAGATTATGGTTATATGTATGTTCTTCAAAAGTTTTATTTTGTGGCTTTGTCGGACGCCACCACGAAAAACAACTATACAGTTCTGGTCAGTTGCTTGCATTCAACAGTCTGTCTTGGGTACTTTCAGCGTTTGTGCATTAACTTTGCACAAGCGTGAAATGATGAAACTAAAAATGTGCATGCCTATCATTGTGTTTGTCACAGAAAAGACCTACATAAAATCATATTCTGGTTTTAGAAGGTAGGTGATCGCAGATAAGGTCTATTAATACACTGTATCAAAATGTGCTTTCTCATTATAAAAATGAATCATCATCACCATGTCGAGCTTGCTCGGCTTCCACAACACGTTTCTTCCATCCTTCTCTGTCATCACATTGACAGCCCATATCATCGATCAGTTGGTCGATGAAGGTCTTCTTTGGACGTCCTGGTCTTTGTTTGCCGTGGCTGGGTCTCCATAGTAGTACATCCCCCACCAGTTCTTCTTTGATATGCCAACAGTGACCCACAAAGCGCAGTCTCTGTTGACGTATTGATTTACTGATTGGTGGGATCTTACCATATAACTCTTTGTTAGTTTGATGTTCTCTCCAAGATTTGTTCAGGGCTGCACGCAGCATTCGTGTGTGTGTTCCGTCAATCTTCCTCTCCAATGTCATCGTTAGGGTCCAGGAGATTGAGCCACATGTAAGAACAGACTCCACTGCTGCTCGGAAGAAGTTCCTTTTCAGGTTGCCTGGTAGATTGGATTTCTAGATTTTGTCCAGTTGATTTAGTGCACCCCAGGCATTCCCGAGTCTGGTATTGACGTCTTGTTCTGTGGAGTCAATGTAGCTGCCAAGTTATTTAAAGTCTTGAACTTGTTTGATCGTATCTCCATTGATACTTTTCATACCTTCTGATGCGTCTTGGTTCAGACAGATGAACTCTATTGCTGTTTTTTCGACATTGTGAAGGAGAGATGTTGCATCCTTGTGATCTACAACTATGTTGAATTTCATACACAAACTTTGTAACAAAGTGACATAACTCAGTGGTTTAAAATGGCACATGTACAGGCATCTATTGAAAGAAGGTGTAGATAATGAGCTCTCTAATTACTTTTGTTTATGTACCTGTGTTAGAATTCGCCTAATTCGCGTCCTCGAATTTACAGGCATGTGTTCCATGTCTCCATTATAACAACTCTTTCTGGTAAAAACAGACACAAGCTCCATTAAAACAGAGTTCAGCTTTATGACCCATAATAAGATAACTACATCATAATGACCAACAAATAAACACTGACTAAACTAGTCAGTAATGTTGTTTTCACATATATCTACCTTTTCCCTATCATTGTTCTTTTTTTTTAATTCTGCAAACAGTACCAATGTGTAAGTCATATTGTGGTGTTGGTGATTTTTAATAATTGTGCTGCTTTAGTTTCTCAACTGCATGGAAATTTGCAATGAGAAATTAATGTGTTAGAATTAAAGAATTGATTGTTCTCAATTTTCATGTAAAAAGGGAGATCATAGAACGGTTTGATCATCTTGTTCTTTTCCAGGGAAATTGAAAAAAGACTTTTTTAACTATTCTGTAAGCTATCAATTTGTTTTATCTCTTCAAGAAATTTCTGCGGTAGTGTACAATTTTGATGTCATCATGTAAAGTATGTTTTATTTATGTTCATTGTCAGCCAACAAATCCATTTGAAATATGATTAATTTTCTTCATTTTGATATGTTACAGCATAAAATACTCTGATCTTTCATGCCCATTATATAATGAAAATACTATTAATAATGAACATGGAATGAGCTTTTTTCTGCCCACACAACATTTTTGTTCATTTTTTGACGGCCAGAAATGTTCTGAGAGCTTTAACTTTAAAAAAAATTCCCACGAAAATGGGTTAATTTCCATTGCATGTTTTGCATGTTTCAGAAATGTGATGTACAGTTACCAGACAAGGACCTGAATAACAGAGAGAATCTGGTTCTTCTTGAAAGCACTGTAAACTCCAAGCTGCACTTTCGCCTCCGGTTGCCAGAGGAAAGCTGGTTCACCCACTGTCTGGATGAGGATGGAAACCCTATGCTGCCTATTTCAAAGGTTTCATTTCTATTTCTCTATTTCCTTTCCTGTTTCATCCTCTTACATAATTTCTTTTTTGTGGAGAGCATCGGTCCCTACTTCGTGTAAACCAAATAAGGCACAAAAAGTAACATTTTTTCCAGACATATAATAATAATAATAATAATAATAATAATCATAACAATCATCATCTCATAGTAGAAATTATAATAATGATAATGATAATAATGATGATAATAATATCTATAATAATGATAACAATGATGGTGGTGGTGGTGGTGATTAGTGATGGTGGCGGAGGAGGAGGAGGACGACGATGATGATGGTTATAATTATACTAATGATTCATCTGTCAAGTCTAAAGAGTGGCTTTCCACAATCTTTTGATGTCACCACGAGATCTTCGCCCAGTGGAACGAATGTTCTGCGCTGCGTTTGGAAGTAGGACCTGTATCTTGCATGACGTGTTGCTTGATAGATGGTGGGCAGTTCATAGGTAACTTTTCGGGTCAAAGAAGGACTCTGTTGCAAGATCTTCACGGCAGACCTTATTTTTTTGTCCCTGAAAGCAAAATAATGGTCAACCACCAGTAATAATACTTCCCCACGAGATCTTGTGAACAGTGTCTGTGCTATGCTCCTTCTTGCTGTCAGAATAGCAATACTAATCATTTTTGTTTAGCACTATTCGCCAGGCTTATCAGGATTCATTGCGCATGATATACACAGAAGCACTGATGTATCAAATATTATACACAAACATGGAAATACATACATTCATATATGTGCACAGATGAATATATACGAATACTGATGTACTTTTCTGTCGATCCAACTGATTAGCATACATGTATATTATTGGTCCTTCACGGCCTGATACAGGTCATCATGTGGGATACAAGACTGATCCCGGAGGTACATGCTCTTCCAAAGGCACGCATGCAAAGAGGCCTTTGGTGGTGGAAGGTAGACTGACAGAAAAACGGACAAACGGCTTTTATTCCGGAAACCCAATTAATAGATATCAAATAATTTCAAATCAAAGTTCTATGTAGATATTTTGATATAAGAGGCAACTCCTGTGCACGGCAAAAAATCATTGACATACGCCTGACTGGCCAGATCTAGTCATAGACTTCCTGACCTGAACAAACATCTGGCAGGACACATTTTATGACCCATAAGGACATCGTGGACGTTGTAAACTGTCTAAAAACATTGCCAAAGGATATCATCTGGAGTGACATTGAGGTGCTGCAGCAGGAGCGGAAAAACTGTACGGTCCAAAGGAGATTATGTTGAAAACTAACGGCTGAACCAAATCCTCTGGATCGTAGCCTTCCTTACATTGCCTGTTTGATCATGTTCCACGTCCATACCATTCTAGTTTCTTTCTCTTGACTGTTTTGAGAGTGGCATGACTGAAAGACAGTGGCATGCTATCATTCATTTAAAACAACATCCATGTGAATATATATATATATATGTGTATGTATGTATGTATGTATATATATGTATATATATATATATATATATATATATATATATATATATATATATATGTGTGTGTGTAGTAGTAGTTGTAGGCCTCCTTCGATCATGGCTGACCATGGACAAAGTACATCTCACCTAATGTCTAGTTGGGCTGTCTGCTTGGTCCAAGCAGCGTCGCCTGTGACTGTAGAGACCAATGCGAGAGAGGCAGTCTCTGTCACAGCGGTCGCATGTGTATGCTGATGCTGGTTTGTTGGCTGTCATCCCTTTTCTGCGAACTCGCTTTTCTGCTGCAGCAGCTGACAGTTTGTCCTCACCAATATGCAGCTGTTTCTTGAGAGTGCTTTTCCAGTTGTTGCGGTCATCTGCAAGGTCCTCCCAGGACTCAGTGTTGATCTCAAGCGCCTTCATGTCACTTTTGCAAACGTCTTTGTATCTCAGCTGTGGGTGGCCACTATTTCTCTGCCTTGTGGCAAGCTCACCATAAAGGATGTCTTTTGGGATGCGACCATCTTCCATGCGGCGAACGTGGCCCAGCCAGCGCAGCCGACGTTGTCCCAGCATGGTATGCATGGTGGGAGGCCAGCGCGGGTCAGGACTTCGGTGTTGGTCACCTTGTCTTGCGAGGAAATGTCAAGTATGCGCCGGAGGCTTCTCAGGTGGAAGGTATTGAGCCTTTTCTCCTGATGAGCATGTGTGGTCCACGCCTCGCTGCCATAGAGCAAGGTGCTGAGGACACAGGCGTTGTATACAGCCATCTTTGTCTTCGTGGTCAGCTTGGAATTTGTCCACACACTTTGTGTGAGGTGGGCTAGTGTTGTGGCTGCCTTCCCGATCCTCTTGTCGATCTCTGTGCCAAGGGAGAGGTTATCTGTGATGGTGGACCTGAGATAGGTGAATTGATGGATGGCGTCAAGCTCGTAGTCATCGATGGTGATGGCTGGTGGAGATGGCGTGTCTTGGCCCAGGACGTTTGTCTTCTTAAGACTGATGGTCAGACCAAAATCTTTGCAGGCCTGGGAGAAACGGTCCATTAGTGACTGCAAGTCCCACTGAGTGTGGGTCACAACTGCGGCATCGTCGGCAAATAGCATGTCTCTGAATAGGGCTTCACAGACCGTTGTCCTTGCTCTGAGGCGGGCGGGGTTGAAGAGCCTGCCATCTGATCTGGTCTGCAGGTAGATCCATTCTTGCGCTGTGCTGAACGCATGCCTCAGGAGGAGAGCAAAGAAGATTCCAAAGAGGGTTGGGGCCAGGACGCAGCCTTGTTTCACACCGCTGCGTACGTCGAAAGGCTTGGAGAGGTTTCCGTTGAACTGCACCGTCCCTTTCATGTTGGAGTGGAAAGACACAATTAAGCTGTGCTGTTTGGGGGGGCAGCCGACTTTTCGGAGAGCCCTGAGATATATGTATATATATATATGTTACCGTCAATGTACGAATTCAGGCAATGTGTGTATTTCAGGCAATTTTTAGGCAATACGCGTATTTGCTAAACGAGTTAGGCAATTCCCGTATTGCCTAAAAATTTTAGTCAAAACACGTATTGCCTGAGATTTTAGCCTCCAAAATACACACATTGCCTGAGTTCGCTTTGTGTACTTTCTCGTATTATTGAAACATAGCAATGGAAAGAAAAGAGAAGAGAAGAAAGAGAAGAAATTACAAAAATAAAAAAAGAAAAAGAGTTCTTTAATGAAAACTTTTTAATTAAATTAAGTTTATGAACAACACAATAAGTTTAAAAAGGCAAAATGTTTAAAATTGCACAGATGATGCACATATGATGATTTCAGTCTACTTGTTTTTACACGTCATACTGCTGTGACACCTGCTGTTGCATTTCACTTTGGCTTTGTAGCATTTGCAGCGATTTGTTTGGCAACTTTTTCCTCTGCTGTTCAAGTTACAGTTGCATTTGACAAAGCCCTGGCCCCCACCTAGCGACTCACAAGCAACAGCCTCACGAAGAGACACAACTCTTTCCTGGCTTATGTTCTCCTCGGTAAGAAACCTTTCTTCACAGACAATGAACTGGTTTCTGGAATATCTCCCACGCAGAACTCCAGCTTTTACGCCAATCCTATACATTTCATTGCCATCACAATCAAGGATCAATCCCATGATATTGCGTGGATCCCCTCT
>JAPXFY010000584.1:42500-53084 GCA_030674185.1 Monoplex corrugatus
CACATGATGCTGAGCAAGCATTTCTCAGAAATCGAGACCTGACAGATGTTCGTGCTAGACACACAAATGGACATAGAGCAGCTTTCACCACAACACAACAGAATGTCAAAACTTCTGACCAGCAACGCCTCTCAGATAAAAGGAAGCCACACCAGTACGATACTAAACGTCCACAAAGGTCAGACATCAGCAGCACTCTACGAGAAAGGACAGAGTCAGACACCCAACTCAAAAGTCGTACAGAAAGTCATGATACAACTTTTAACAGAAGCCATCAAGTCAACAGTTCTTTTTCTTATGACTATCAGCAAAATCACAGCCTGCCTTATGGGAGTGACTCATTCAGTCACAGGGTTCCTCCCCGACATACACATACACCAGAAACTCAAAATATTAAACCAGCGCTGTTCACAAAATGGAATCTGGCAGATATTGAAATGAGACATACAGTTGGAGATGGCGGTGTTTTTTTTACCCAGAGCTGTCCTTCTGACTCACCTGAAGGTGTAACCACACAGCAAATATGCCAAGAACCCCATGGAGCCTGGAGATATCCCACGCCTAGTGAATACTGGACAGAGTCTGAACCTGGGCCAAAGCATCTTGAAAGAACCATGCGACATGAGCAACCTCTGCAAGTGAACACAGCACACCCATTTACTGTTGGTGTGCCCTCCAGTGGCCTTAGTGATTTGCCAGATCCTGCTGAAGGTGCTTCTAGAACGTCTGTTTGTTCCATACAAGCTACGGCAAATGTTTCCCCGGTGACCTCTGACGTGTCATCAGATGGTATTGCGTTACCGGTGGCCGATGCTTATGAGATGACGTCAGTGGCAAATACGTTGCCAGTGGCCAATGCTTCTAACATGTCTTCTAATAGCAACATGTTGTCAGTGGCCAATCCTTCTAACATGTCTTCTGATAGCAACATGTTGTCAGTGGCCAATCCTTCTAACATATCTTCTGATAGCAACATGTTGTCAGTGGCCAATCCTTCTAACATGTCTTCTAATAGCAGCATGTTGTCAGTGGCCAATCCTTCTAACATGCCATCTAGTAGCAGCATGTTGTCAGTGGCCAATCCTTCTAACATGTCTTCTGATAGCAGCATGTTGTCAGTGGCCAATCCTTCTAACATGCCAGCTAATAGCAACATGTTTTCTGTGGCAAATGCTTCTGAAATGTCGTCAGACTCCATGGACCTTGTACCACCTTCCCAGCTGGACCCAATGAATCCATCACTTCCTCCTGACACCAGTGTGCCTGAACATTGTTGTATCGAAAACCTAAAATGAACAGACATAATAGCAGTGGCATGCTTCATTAAAGCGCGCTTTGTATTCAGTGATTCCGTAATGATACACGCCTCACTTTGAATGATGCCATAATCATCCATATATATATATTATATATATATATATGTGTGTATGTATGTATGTATGTATGTATACAAGGATGTCTAGATACACATTTGATGTAGACTTGAGATCAAATGTCAATCATTTTGTTTATTTCATCTTCACATCTCCAGACTGATTCGATTTGCTTGTAGTTCTACAGTTCCCGCAGACACCTGTTTTTGTTTTCGTTCTGCAAGTTGCCAGGCATCTACTTTCAATACATGCGATACATCCAGTTGCTACATGTAATTGTTTTCAGTTTTCGTATATCACCTACAGTGCTTTTTTCAGTAATCAAGTGTTGCTACATGTAATTGTTTTCAGTTTTCGTATATCGCCTACAGTGTTTTTTTCAGTAATCAGGTGTTGTTACATCTAATTGTTTTCAGTTTTCGTGTATCGCCTACAGTGCTTTTTTCAGTAACCAGGTGTTGCCTTTATTTGTATCTCATGTTCACACGTTATGTTTGCATATTTTGGTTTATTTCTTGTTATTTTGTAGGCCTACAATTTTTTATGTTTATTTTCAGTTTATCATTTTTGTCCCATTTTCTACGGAACCTTAATGGCCACAGTAGCTGGCACAGTTTTTCAGTACGATGATGACGATGGCGATGAGGATGATAACCATGATGCTATAGAATTTCATGTAGGACTGTGACTACATGACAGGGTTGTACTCTACGCTTACTATCAAATCCTGGCGTCAACCAGGCCCGAGAGATACAGATAGATAGCTGTGGTGCTGATTTATGGAATACCCTCAATGGCGCATCCGTGAAGTAGATGAGATTGTACTGTGTGGTTCCAGTTTTACCATTGCGCCCATAGCACGCTCAGCTCCTGCAGACACTTGCGTTGTTCATCAGAGCATTTGAGCAACACCCTCAGTGACGCATCTGTAAAGTGAATGAGACACCACAGGAAGCAGGTGGATAGGGTGAGGGAGTCGAAAGGTTAAGTTTTTTTTTGGATTTGGTAGATAGGGAATGGGAATCAAAGGGTTGATACATGCAAAATATTAATGCTGTTGATTTTCATTTATGTGGTGAGGTCTGGCTATGAAAACATGTGCATGTCAGTATTTTATCACTCTTCCTAAGATTTTTTTGTACAATTATGTTTTAGTTATGCACTTCTTTGAAATGATATGCCATTGATGTTTTGTTGATGCTTTTTCATGAAATGGTATGCTTCTGATATTTATTTGTCCTATTTATATATCTAACGTAATGTATTTGTTAAGACTTCATTTTTATTTTGATATACAGTGTGATGTATTTTTTGTAGTCATGCATACACTTATCAAGTATAATTCTGTTCAGTAGAGCTTGAAATTGTTGCACTAGTGCACTTCTGGAAATAGTGATTATTTCTTCTGTTAGTTCATACTGCAGGTTTAGTTAGATCCTAAAGATCCAGTTATGTCATTACTAACTTGTGGTACATTGTTACATCTTCAGCAAATTGGTTTACCTTCATTTGTCAGCTTTTTTTTAATGAGACTAAAAATTGGATCATAGGGGGTGGGAGCGAGACAGAGGGGGGATTTTATATTTGTGTTATGTCTGTTGAGAGAGGGAAAGAGAGAGAGAGAGGGAGAGACAGAAAGAGAGAAAGAGACAGACAGAAAGAGAGAGAGAGAGAGGATTTTATGTTTGTGTGAGATGTATGTTGCATCATATCCTTTTGTGTATTTCAAAATGATTTTATGATTTTTGTTTGAAATAAGGGCTCGTGTATATATCATCTTGCTTTGTTGGCAAATATTAGCTTTGAATTGGTTCCGAGTCTTGTTTTTGTAAGGATTGTTAGCATTGTCATTGTTGCTATGTTATTGTGATTTTTGTATGATTTTGTCATTGTTGTTTCCGTATTACTCTACGATTTTGTTGTTGTTGTCCCTGTTTGTTGATCAGAGGTTAACTAATATTTATACAATTCTAATCATAGCAAGTGCTATTCATTGTTCATTACAGTTGTATATAGAATGCACATATGCAGCCTGTATCAAATTGTTCTCAAATTAATCCACATTTAATAATAATTTCAATGGAGAAGTGAAATGAATCACCATATAGTTGTTAGTACACGACTGTATATTTTGATATTGAACAAAATGTGTTTACTAATAAATCACGTTAAAATTTCGTATCTCAGAAAACGTATTTGGTCACGCTAAGACATATTGCAATCTGCCTCTTATTGCTTCTAATATTGATCTGTTATCTAAGATCGTTGTAGTATACATTGATGTTTGATATAATAATGTATTTATCAGTTCTTTATTCTGTGTATACACTGTATCACTGATGAATAGCAGGTGTTTGACATATGATTCTGATGAAATTGTTTATCTTAATATCTAATGCAATGTATTTGTTAAGACTTCATTTTTATCATAATATCTAATGTAATGTATTTGTTAAGACTTCATTTTTATCATAATATCTAATGCAATGTATTTGTTAAGACTTCATTTTTATCTTAATATCTAATGCAATCAATTGTTAAGACTTCATTTTTATCATAATATCTAATGCAATGTATTTGTTAAGACTTCATTTTTATCATAATATCTACTGCTATGCATTGTTAAGACTTCATTTTTATCATAATATCTTATGCAATGTATTTGTTAAGACTTCATTCAATTATTTCATTTTAAGATTATCATAATCTGCAATGTATTTGTTAAGACTTCATTTTTATCATAATATCTAATGTAATGTATTTGTTAAGACTTCATTTTTATCATAATATCTAATGTCAATGTATTTGTTAAGACTTCATTTTTATCTTAATATCTTATGAATGTGTTTGTTAACACTTCATTTTTATCATAATATCTAATGTAATGTATTTGTTAAGACTTCATTTTTATCATAATATCTTATGAATGTATTTGTTAAGACTTCATTTTTATCATAATATCTTATGAAATGTTTTGTTAAGACTTCATTTTATCATAATATCTAATGTAATGTATTTGTTAAGACTTCATTTTTATCATAATATCTAATGTAATGTATTTGTTAAGACTTCATTTTTATCATAATATCTAATGTAATGTATTTGTTAAGACTTCATTTTTATCATAATATCTATGCAATGTATTTGTTAAGACTTCATTTTATCATAATATCTAATGTAATGTATTTGTTAGACTTATTTTATCATAATATCTAATGAATGTATTTTTAAGACTTCATTTATCAATATCTATGCAATGTATTTGTTAAGACTTCATTTTTATCATAATATCTAATGCAATGTATTTGTTAAGACTTCATTTTTATCATAATATCTACTGCAATGATTTGTTAAGACTTCATTTTTATTTTAATATCTAATGCAATATATTTGTTAAGACTTCATTTTTATCTTGATATTTAATGTAAAGTATTTGTTATGACTTCTTTTTTGTCTTAATATCTAATATAATGTTATGTTTAAACTTCATTTTTATCTTAATATTGATGTAATATATTTGTTAAACTTCATTTTTATCTAAATATCTGATGTGATGTGTTTGTAAAGACTTCATTTCTATCTTTGTATCTAATGAAATGTATTTGTTAAGACTTCATTTTTATCTAAATATCTATGTGATGTTTTGTAAAGACTTCATTTCTATCTTTGTATCTAATGAAATGTATTTGTTATGACTTCATTTTTATCTAATATCTAATCAAATTTATTTGTTAAGACTTATTTTTATCTAATATCTAATGTAATGTATTTGTTAGACTTCATTTTTATCTGAATATCTAATGTAATTATTTGTTAAGACTTCATTTTTATCTTAATATCTAATGTAATGTGTTTGTTAAGACTTCATTTTTGTCTTAATATCTAATGTAATGTGTTTGTTGAGACTTCATTTTTGTCTTAACATCTAATGTAATGTATTTGTTAAGACTTCATTTCCTTCTTAATATCTAATGTAATATATTTGTTAAGGCTTCATTTTTGTCTTAATATCTAATGTAATGTATTTGTTAAGACTTCATTTCTTTCTTTAATATTAATGTAATGTGTTTGTTAAGACTTCATTTTGTCTTAATATCTAATGTAATGTATTTGTTAAGACTTCATTTCCATCTTAATATCTAATGTAATGTACTTGTTAAGGCTTCATTTCCATCTTAATATCTAATGTAATGTGTTTGTTAAGGCTTCATTTCCATCTTAATATCAAATGTAATATGTTTGTTAAGACTTCATTTCCATCTTAATATCTAATGTAATGTGTTTGTTAAGACTTCATTTCCATCTTAATATCAATGTAATGTGTTTGTTAAGACTTCATTTCCATCTTAATATCTAATGTAATGTACTTGTTAAGACTTCATTTCCATCTTAATATCTAATGTAATGTACTTGTTAAGACTTCATTTCCATCTTAATATCTAATGTAATGTGTTTGTTAATTCTTCATTTCCATCTTAATATCTAATGTAATGTACTTGTTAAGACTTCATTTCCATCTTAATATCTAATGTAATGTACTTGTTAAGACTTCATTTCCATCTTAATATCTAATGTAATGTACTTGTTAAGCTTCATTTCATCTTGTATAAATGTAATGTACTTGTTAAGGCTTCATTTACATCTTATATCTTATGTAATGCATTTGTTAATGCTTCATTTTTGTCTTAATATCTAATATGATGTATTTAAAACAAGTGCGACTGCCCGCGCCCAAGCAAACAGGAACCAGAAGAACAAGAAAACCAATATAAGCGCGTATCCAACGAGACGAAACAAAACAAGCGCAAATTTTCTGCCAACTAGCCTTTGTCAAGCGCGAACGCACGGTCACAAACAGATCACAGACACCAAACAATGGACAATAAAAACGGGACTAAAAACTTCCCTGCCGCCTCGTCCAGTGGGTAAGAAATGGAATGCCCATGTCGTCATGAGCAGTAGTAAGAAGTGGGGAGAGGGGAGGCAACTATGATGTCAAAAGGGAAGTGAGATGAGTTCTGCAATTTTGAGAAGTGGCCATGCTATATCGATATAGCCCTGTTCTGAAGAAGGCACAGGGTTAGAGCCAAGAGGTAAGGAAGTAGATTGTGCCCAGTGCCCTGAATCTGGTAGACCTGGGAACAGGAAGAAACATGAAACGGCATGTCTGAATTCTGTTGCGCAATAGATTACTTATGGTTTGTCATTAAGACCATATGCATATGGTTTGCGTGTTCCAAGTTTATTTATGAGGTGGGATTCTCTGTCTTTCCTGTCTATGGTGCTGTTATTGTATAGAAGCCACAGACCTTTTACTCGGATGTCATTGATTGGTTTTCTTGTTCTTCTGGTGATGAATTTGTTAAGACTTAATTCGATTCGATCTCGTGAACTGGGTTCATCCCATGTTCGCGAGATCTGAGTAGAGATTCACGCAGACAGCATTAGAGCGCTGACGAAGATGGCGAGAACGCCATCGAAAGCTACGGAACTGTGAGTAGCGATTTTTACACTGTTGGGAGACCTTGTTCTTCAAAATTGGTAGCATTAAGACTTAATTTGTATCTTAATATCTAATGTGATGTATTTGTTAAGGCTTCATTAACATCTTAATATCTAATGTAATGTGTTTGTTAAGACTTCATTTCCATCTTAATATCTAATGTAATGTACTTGTTAAGACTTCATTTCTATCTTAATATCTAATGTAATGTGTTTGTTATGACTTCATTTCCATCTTAATATCTAATGTAATGTGTTTGTTAAGACTTCATTTCCATCTTAATATCTAATGTGATGTATTTGTTAAGACTTCATTTTTATCTTAATATCTAATGTAATGTATTTGTTAAGACTTCATTTTTATCTTAATATCTAATGTAATGTATTTGTTAAGACTTCATTTTTATCTTAATATCTTATGCAATGTATTTGTTAAGACTTCATTTCCATCTTAATATCTAATGTAATGTATTTGTTAAGACTTCATTTTTATCTTAATATCTAATGTAATGTATTTGTTAAGACTTCATTTTTATCTTAATATCTAATGTGATGTATTTGTTAAGACTTCATTTTTATCTTAATATCTAATGTAATGTATTTGTTAAGACTTCATTTCCATCTTAATATCTAATGTAATGTATTTGTTAAGACTTCATTTCCATCTTAATATCTAATGTGATGTATTTGTTAAGGCTTCATTTTTATCATAATATCTAATGTAATGTATTTGTTAAGGCTTCATTTTTATCATAATATCTAATGTGATGTATTTGTTAAGACTTCATTTTTATCATAATATCTAATGTGATGTATTTGTTAAGGCTTCATTTTTATCATAATATCTAATGTAATGTATTTGTTAAGGCTTCATTTTTATCATAATATCTAATGCAATGTATTTGTTAAGACTTCATTTTTATCATAATATCTAATGCAATGTATTTGTTAAGACTTCATTTTTATCATAATATCTAATGTGATGTATTTGTTAAGACTTCATTTTTATCATAATATCTAATGTGATGTATTTGTTAAGACTTCATTTCCATCTTAATATCTAATGTAATGTGTTTGTTAAGGCTTCATTAACATCTTAATATCTAATGTAATGTGTTTGTTAAGGCTTCATTAACATCTTAATATCTAATGTGATGTATTTGTTAAGACTTCATTTTTATCTTAATATCTAATGTAATGTGTTTGTTAAGACTTCATTTTTATCTTAATATCTAATGTAATGTGTTTGTTAAGACTTCATTTTTGTCCTAATGTCTAATGTAATGTGTTTATTAAGACTTCATTTTTGTCCTAATATCTAATGTAATGTGTTTGTTAAGACTTCATTTTTGTCCTAATATCTAATGTAATGTGTTTGTTAAGGCTTCATTTCCATCTTAATATCTAATGTAATGTGTTTGTTAAAACTTCTTTTCATAGGGAATGATCGTGGCACAGCCATAATCACAGAAGCAGCGTTATGTCTTGTGTTGTCTGTCAAAGGCCTCACAGCACTGTGTAAGCCGAAGTGTCTGCTTCAACAAATCATTTTGAACTTAAAGTTAGCATGAGTACCACCTGTCCCCAACTTCTGTCAAACACTGTGAAAACCAGACCTTCAGGGGGCTCTAAATACATACAATTATGTTTTAGTGCTCTTTGGTAAACCATCTAAATATTTTCCAAGTTATGGTTGGCAGAGACCAGATTAGGAGTAAGATATATATACAAGGATATCTAGATACACATTTGATGTAGACTTGAGATCAAATATATACCATTTTGTTTATTTCATCTACACATCTCCAGACTGATTCAATTTGCTTGTAGTTCTACAGTTCCCGCAGACACCATTGTTTTTTTGTTTTGTTTTTTTTTCGTTCTGCGAGTTACCAGGCATCTACTTTCAATACATGCGATACATCCAGTTGTTACATCTAATTGTTTTCAGTTTTCGTATATCGCCTACAGTGCTTTTTTCAGTAATCAGGTGTTGCTACATCTAATTGTTTTCAGTTTTCGTGTATCGCTTACAGTGCTTTTTTCAGTAATCTGGTTTTGCTACATTTAATTGTTTTCAGTTTTCGTATATCGGCTACAGTGCTTTTTTCAGTAATCAGGTGTTGTTCCTTCTAATTGTTTTCAGTTTTCGTATATTGCCTACAGTGCTTTTTTCAGTAATTAGATGTTGAGCCTACAGCTAATTGTTTTCAGTTTTCGTATATTGCCTACAGTGTTTTTTTCAGTAATCAGGTGTTGTTACATCTAATTGTTTTCAGTTTTCGTATATCGCCTACAGTGCTTTTTTCAGTAATCAGGTGTTGTTACATCTAATTGTTTTCAGTTTTCGTATATCGCCTACAGTGCTTTTTCCAGTAATCAAGTGTTGTTACATCTAATTGTTTTCAGTTTTCGTATATGGCCTACAGTGCTTTTTTCAGTAATCAGGTGTTGTTACATGTAATTGTTTTCAGTTTTCGTATATGGCCTACAGTGCTTTTTTCAATAATCAGGTGTTGTTACATGTAATTGTTTTCAGTTTTCGTATATCGCCTACAGTGCTTTTTTCAGTAATCAGGTGTTGCTACAACTAAATGTTTTCAGTTTTCGTATATCGCCTACAGTGTTTTTTTCAGTAATCAGGTGTTGCTACATCTAATTGTTTTCAGTTTTCGTATATCGCCTACAGTGCTTTTTTCAGTAATCAGGTGTTGTTACATCTAATTGTTTTCAGTTTTCGTATATCGCCTACAGTGCTTTTTTCAGTAATCAGGTGTTGTTACATCTAATTGTTTTCAGTTTTCGTATATCACCTACAGTGCTTTTTTCAGTAATCAGGTGTTGTTACATCTAATTGTTTTCAGTTTTCGTATATCGCCTACAGTGCTTTTTTCAGTAATCAGGTGTTGGTACATCTAATTGTTTTCAGTTTTCGTATATGGCCTACAGTGCTTTTTTCAGTAATCAGGTGTTGGTACATCTAATTGTTTTCAGTTTTCGTATATGGCCTACAGTGCTTTTTTCAGTAATCAGGTGTTGGTACATGTAATTGTTTTCAGTTTTCGTATATCGCCTACAGTGCTTTTTTCAGTAATCAGGTGTTGTTACATCTAATTGTTTTCAGTTTTCGTATATCGCCTACAGTGCTTTTTTCAGTAATCAGGTGTTGGTACATCTAATTGTTTTCAGTTTTCGTATATGGCCTACAGTGCTTTTTTCAGTAATCAGGTGTTGGTACATGTAATTGTTTTCAGTTTTCGTATATCGCCTACAGTGCTTTTTTCAGTAATCAGGTGTTGGTACATCTAATTGTTTTCAGTTTTCGTATATCGCCTACAGTGCTTTTTTCAGTAATCAGGTGTTGGTACATGTAATTGTTTTCAGTTTTCGTATATCGCCTACAGTGCTTTTTTCAGTAATCAGGTGTTGCCTTTATTTGTATCTCATGTTCACACGTTACGTTTGCATATTTTGGTTTGTTTCTCGTTATTTTGTACATTTTTGACGTTTATTTTCAGTTTATCATTTTTGTCCCATGTTCTACGGAACCTTAATGGCCACAGTAGCTGGCACCATTTTTCAATACGATGATGACGATAGTGATAAAGTTGATAACCATGATGCTATGGAATTTCATACAGGACTGTGACTGTGAAGCCCAGCCAACTGTGTAGAGCCATATCAGGGCTATAACTATTTCAGAATATAC
>JAPXFY010005843.1:0-10000 GCA_030674185.1 Monoplex corrugatus
CAAATGCCTGTCAATTAACATCAGGAAGAGAGTTTTTGAATGTTATATAGAACCAATACTGTTGTACGGATGCGAGGCGTGGACAGTCAACAAGCAAAGCCAGAACAAGATTGAGTCAGCTGAGATGTGGTTTCTAAGAAGAATGTTGAGAGTTCCATGGACAGCAAAGAAAACAAACGAGACAGTCTTCATGGAGGCAGACACAAGTAGATCAATCATAAGGAAGATTAGGAAAAGACAGGCAACATGTATAGGCCATTTTGTTAGGAAGGGGGATTTGGAGCACCTGGTCACAACGGGAAGGCTGGAGGGAAAGAGAGCACCAGGTAGACCCAGGGAAAAAATGCTAGACGGACTTGCAGAGTGGCTGGGGACGAGTAGGGTGGGGGAGATGCTAGGGGCAATGAGAGATAGAGACAGATGGAAGTCCATGATCGTCAACGCCATGCGGCAGGGCACCTGATGATGATGATGATGATGACACACTCTCAATAACATGCGCAAGTAACATAATATAAAAGAAGAAAGAAAGAAAGAAAGAAACAAACAAACAAAATGAGACCTCCACTGAAACAGGATGGGATGGAGTCAATACCATCATCATCATCATCAGGTGCCCAGCCGCATGGCGTTGGCGGTCAAGGCCTTCAATCTGTCTCTATCTCCTGTTGCCCCAAGCATCTCCTCCACCTTCCTCGTCTTCAGCCACTCTGCAAGTCTGTCTAGCATTTTCTCCCTGGGTCTACCTGGTGCTCTCTTTCCCTCCAACTTTCCCGTTGTGACCAGGTGCTCCAAATCCCCCTTCTTCATAAAATGGCTCATAAACTTACTGTTGTTTAAAGTGCAGCCGACCCATATTCCCATATCAGGGCTATGTTAGAGACTTCAAACTTAACAATACTTTTTACTTTCTTGTACTCAAGGATAGAAGCATCATGTCCCTTTGGACCTGTCATACAGTAGTTCTTGCTACTCTGCACACAAACTGTATGCATAAAAAAACAAAGAAGAGAGAGAGAGAGACAGAGAGAGAGAGAGAGAAGGAGAGAGAGACAGAGACAGAGACAGAGACAGAGACAGAGACATGCATACAGACAGACAGACAGATGGACAGAAGCAGAGAGAGAGAGAGAGAGAGAGAGAGAGAGAGAGAAGGAGAGAGAGACAGAGACAGAGACAGAGACAGAGACAGAGACAGAGACATGCATACAGACAGACAGACAGATGGACAGAAGCAGAGAGAGAGAGAGACAGACACACACACAGACACACACAGACACACACACACACACACACACACCACACACACACACACACACACACACACACACACACCACACACACACACACACACACACACAGAGAAACAGGGAGAGACAAACAGGTAGGCAGAGAGAGAGAGAGAGAGAGAGAGAGACAGACAGACAGACAGACAGACAGACACAGACACAGACACAGACACAGACACAGACACAGACACAGACACAGACACAGACATACATACATACAGACAGACAGACAGACAGATGGACAGAAGCAGAGAGAGAGAGAGAGAGAGACAGACAGAGAGACAGAGAGACAGACACAGACAGACAGACTGACAGACAGACAGAGAGACAGAGAGACAGAGATGTACATATGAAAATATTACCCTAAGGACACTCAATGATTTTTTTTTAGACCAGCAGACGCTACACTGACGACCATCCCTTGTTGCAAAAGAGGATGTCACTTCATTCCTATCTGTGTCGCCCAGCGATTGGATGATCGATCGGTTCGGTCAGTGTCCGATCAAGGGCAACACTTGACCTCGACCGTTCGTTGACATTTTGGGTGCGGTTGCACCTAGGGTTTGGGGTACTGTCTGTGCCTAATGGTTATTACTGTAGATTTCTAATTTTGTGGTTGCAGGTTCGCATCTTATCATAGGGGAAATAATTTCAACGGGCTGGTTTGATTTTAGTTTATGTTTGAATTTTATCGTGTGTGTGTGTGTGTGTGTGTGTGTGTGTGTGTGTATGTGTGTGTGTGTGTGTGTGTGTGTGTGTGTGTGTGTGTGTGTGTGTTTGTGCGCGTGTATGCATGTGTGTTTGTATGTGTATGTGCATGTGTATTGGTATACAATTATGTGTGTGCATGTGTTTATGTGCGTGTGTGTGCGCGCGTGTGTTCAAGTGTGTGTGGTGGTGGTCTTTGATTTAATGTCTATTCACTAAAGTGATTTTAGACCCAAAAAAACAAAACAAAAAAAAAAAACAAAAAAACCCAACAACAAACAAACTTGCAAAAGGTTAATCTTCAGGAAAAAAAAAAGAACCAGAAAAACAAGACAAGAAAGAAAAATTCACAAATGACGTTATCATAATTAACGATTGAAACAGTAAAATTAGCTAACCATAACACTGAACATGAGAAGTAACGGCACGTTAAATATATTTCGCTATCGGACTTTTTGACAGGCTAACAAAAAATTCATATGTTAAGGATGGTGAGGCAAATATGTCAGAAACTGTCTTCGTTGATAATGTAGGTATATGTTGTTTTACCCGAACGCATGAAAGAATATGACTATGTGTTATCTTCTTTCCACACAGGCACACTACATTCCTGGTGTATTTTGTTTTGAATGCATCAAGTTTCCACCTATACATAAGGGATTGTATACTTCTGCTGGCAAGGAACCGCTTAGGTGTTTTGCTAATTTCAAAATTCATGTAACATTTTTCATACTTTTTCTGTTTATCTTGAAACTGCTTCCATACGTAGGCGTCCACTAAGGTATAACACTCATGCAATGAGAGGGAAAGTTGTATATGATTTGAATCTGGTGAGCTCTTTGCCCCCCGTTTGGCAGCCCTATCAACCATATCATTGTAATGAAAAGAACTATGAGATGGTATCCAGCAGAAAGTAATATCAGTGCCTCTTAAGGATAAACTATTAATCAAGTGAGTAATTTCCAATATCATTTCAGATCTTGTTTGTAATTTTGATAATTCAAGAGCTTGAAGTACAGATTTTGAATCAACGCAAAAAAGTATCTGGGGAATTGTCCTAGGAAGATTTATCATACAATTCAAAGCCTTTAAGATTGCAAAGAGTTCTGCAGTAAAGATAGATTTATAAAGTCCTATATAGAAAGATTTCTCAATTTTGAGAGCAGGTATTAAAAACGCTGAACCTGCTTGTCTTTCAATTATTGAACCATCAGTGTAAACTTTCAAGTGATCGGAATAAAAGTCTTCTATATGACATTTAACGTGACATGCCAGTAAATTGATATTATCTTCTTTTTTTAAGTCAGTGTGGTGTATGTCAAATCGTGCTCTTTGAAGTTCCCAACTGGGTACTGGTGAAAACGAAGGTCTTAAAGTTACAGGACCTGTGTCTAAATCAATTCCAGAGCCTTTCATAACATCAGCTGTAAATGTTGCAAGCGTGACCTGTGAGGATATTGATTTAGCTCTTTTTGGAAAGTCTGTGTCTGATCTTACTTTTGTCTCTGTTTTGATGCTGTTTTCTATGGTAGTGTTTCTTAACAGAAATTTAGTAGAAGCGACTTTCCTTTGTTCATCAAGTGGCAACAATTTGATTGCATTGTATGTACGATGGCAACAGGCATGCATTGGAAGACCCAGCGCAAGTTTGAAACCTTTACAATCTATGCTCTGCAGTTTTGTGAGTAAGCGTTTTGGTGCGCTGAAGAATATTTCTTGGGCATAGGTTAATTTAGATCTAATAAGCGATTTACAGAGATGAACAAGTGTTGATGCATCTTGTCCCCATATCTGTTTGCGAACTATTTTCAAGAAATTTAAACTTTTTTGAGCTTTTGTTAATAAGTATTCAATATGCTGATTCCAAGATAATTTGGCTGTAAGGAAAACTCCTAAGAATTTAATCGACTCATTATACTGAAGAAGAGTATCTCCCAGTTTGAACGTGGGAACATTTGCTGGGTTAGCTCCACTGTTAAACAAAACTATCTTTGTTTTTTCCACGGATAGATGTAGTCCATTTTCTACCATATATCGTGCTATTTTATCGAGTTCTAATTGATAACATTTACGCGTATAATTAAGACAGCGCAAAGGAGTTTTTCTTTTCATATTGACCTGCATCCACATGCATAAATCATCAGCATATTGAGCTAAAGTTACATGTTTAGAAATTTTACTGGGTAAGTCATGCAATAATATCATGAAGAGAAGGGGAGCAATAACGGATCCCTGAGGGATACCCATTTGAAGAAATCGTTTTGAAGAATACACATTTTCGATCCTCGTTTGAATTACGCGGTCTTCTAAGAAGCATTTGACATAATCAAAAATGTGACCTGTCAGCCCAATACTTTTCAATTTGAATAATAATCGGGAGTGCCATACTTGGTCGTATGCTTTAGTTATATCAAAGAATGTAGCTAAAACACATTGGCGTCTGGCAAATTGTTGTTTGATATTAGTGGTTAGCTTTGTTAGGAGTTCCACTGGTGACCTGCCTTTTCTAAACCCTGCCTGATTCACTGGTAATATGTTGTTCTTTTCACAGTAGTACATCAATCTCTTTAAAATTATTTTCTCCATAAGTTTACATACGTGTGATGTTAATGCAATTGGCCTATAGTTTTTCAAGTCAATATTGCATTTACCTGCTTTTAGTACAGGAACCACTATTGATTGTTTCCAATAGTCGGGCAGTTTGCCGCTATTCCAGCATTTTTTAAACATATTATGTAGCAAGATTAAAAAATTTTCTGGTAAATTTTTCAACATCTCATTGGAAATTGCATCAAATCCTACTGATGTCTTTTTATTTGGAATTGATTTAATGGCATCTTTTAATTCTTGGAGCGTGATTGGTGCATTTACGTAGTGCGTATTATCTGGGACATGATCCTTGTATGCGTCGATCTTTTCTTCCTGTACCCTATAATTTCTACTAGAGGCAGGAAGTCCTTCTACTCGACAGACCTCAGCAAACATGTCTGCAAAAGCTTCTGCTTTCTCCTGTGAGCTAGGTAAAGGGTTGTTTTCTAGCTTTACTGGAATTGATGGCAACATGATCCCATTTTTCATTGTTTTCAGTTTTTCCCAAATCTTTTGCATATCTTTATGGTCACTTACTTCACATGTACAAAAAGATGTCCAATACTGTTCTTTAGCTTGTTCTATGACTCTGTTACAGTTTATGTTCGCACTTTTCATTGCCGTATGATTTTCAGGTGACCTATTAGCTATATATTGTTTGTATTTTTCTTTCTTTTCGTTGACTGCCTTTTCACAATCTTTATTCCACCAGACTTTTCCATGATGTTTTCCTGTTTTTGACGCTTTAAGTTCTGGGATTGAAATTTTTGCAGCCCTTAAGAGTGACTTACAGAAATCTGCGTACATATCGTTTAAGGTCGTTGTTTCAGATAGATCTGTTCTTGTATTTCGTAGGAAAGCTTTAAAACTGGCCCAATCTGCGTATTTATAGTTAAACTTGGGTAAACTATCTTGTGGTATTGCATCAAACTCAGTGATGAGGTTAAGGGTAAGAAGTATGGGGATGTGATCTGATCCCAACAAGTCATCCTCTGTTTGCCATGTGGTATTTGGTGCTAGCGATGGTGAGATTAAGGTAAGGTCTATAGCTGTGGGTCTGTGGGTTGGTATATCAGGGACACGGGTAACGTGTCCGTTGTTTAGTAAGTATAAATTGGAATCTATAATATTTTCAATCAACCTGTTGCTAGTTATGTTTTTACAATCCTTGTCCCAAAATGGGGCATGTGCATTAAAATCACCACCAACTATCCACTTGTCACGTTGGTCATGAAAATGTTTCAACCACTCAGTATTCACAGAATCGGGACCTCTTGGTAGATAGACAGAGGCCAAATTCAAAACTAATGATGATGAACATTTTATAATGATTACACATGAAGAAATAGATGAGGACGATTTTGGTACTGGCGATGACCTTTCGCAGTAGTTCAGTCCTTCACGAACATATATAGCTGTTTGTATTCGGCCACCGTCATTGATAGAGTCATATACTGGTGGATAATAAAACCCAGATATTTTAGGTATATTGGTTTTGGTGGTATTCAGCGATTGTAGAAGCAAGACTTGGATGTTTCTAGAAGATAGGTAGTTACTCAAATAGGAAATGTTTCTAACAATGGAACGTGTGTTCCACTGAACAATGTTGATGTCACTGACTACACACTTTTTCATGATGAACGGTTGAATAAGCTTGGAGTAGTATCCCACATTTAGATGATTAGATAATCAATTAATCTAACGTTCAAGTAAAATTTATCATAAGTAAGCAAATAAGTATATAAGGAATTAAAACAATATAGTTGAGTACTGAACAGAGAGGAACTGAATCTGGGCTGAATCTAAAATGACCAGGGAGGGAAGAAAAACTGAGGGTGAAAGCCAGGTCTTGATTGATGGTAATGATGGGTTGATCTCCTCCTCGGTTTTTCCCAGAAAAGCTGATGGATATGCCTCCCTATATTTCTGGCCAGAACGCTCGCCCCTCTGGTGGTCGGATGTACGTCGTCCTGGCTGACTTGAGTGTAGTGACTTGTTTGCAGGTTATCGTGGCTGATGTAGTTGACATTTGCTGCGTTGAGGAGTCTCTCTTTGGTTAGGACATTAAGCAGCTCCCTTTTCACGTTTAGGTGCTTGTTTCTTACAGGAGCAACCTGACTTAACACTATCTTGGCTTTTGGAAATTGGGTGTTAACAGATTTTACACAGTCGTCTAGATTTGTACTACATACTTTTGGCTCCTTCGTTTTCAGATCTGCTATCCCCACGTGTAAAACAACGCAGTCAGGTTCAGGTGTCAGCTCTTCTTTAGATTTTTCAATAGCTCTCTTACACTCGTCGATGGTATGTATCTTCCTCGTGGCCACCTGGAAACCGTAGGACGATCCTAATCTTTTTCCATCCACTTTATTTACAATAGAGTCATGAATAATGAGGACTCGTGGGAGAACATTGGACTTAGATCTAGGATGTGTTGGAACAGCAGTTTTGACGTCACGTTTAGTTTTGGTAGAGACGTCAGATTGGTGCCTGACATTTTTCTGTCGAAAATCGGTGTTTGTGCGAAATGTTGTTTTGGCTGGTTGAGCGGCGCATTCCGCATAAGATGAAAATTTGTCCATCGGTGATGTGGTGGTATAATCACTGTGGACTGCGGAGTCAGTCTGGCACGCTGTGGAGGTTGTAAGTATTGCGCACTTTTTGATTTCGCGCAGCTCTTGTAATGCTTTGTTGTTTTCATGCAGAAGTTTTCTGTCAGATTGAAGCTTGTCTGTAAGGCTGCTGATTTGGATAGACATCTGATAGATTGTATTTTTAAGAATGTCTATTTGCCTTACCGCCTCTTGACAGTGACAGCCACAAGATGTTACTGACGGTTGTAGAACTGGTGGCTGACATGTGGACGGCAAACCTGTCTGAGTGGAGCTGGCGTTGTTTGAATTATTGCCGTCATCTGGGGTGTTGAAAGATGACGGTGACTCTGTTTTGGTGTTGTCTTTTTTGGTAGCGGTGTTCTTCGTTTTCTCTTTGGTGAGGGTACGTTTCGAACGGGTCATTTTCAGCCCAGTTGATTCCTCTCCGATGTCGTTCAGTTAAAAAGCCGCCATCTTGGCGTAGTGTGTGTGTCTGTGTGAGTGTGTGTGTGTGTAAGTGTGTGCTGGTATGAATGTGTATGTACATGTGTGTATGTGTATGTGTGTGTAATGTGGGTGCGTACACGCTCGTTTGTGTACATGTATGATTATAAGTGAACGTGCGTGTGTGCTTATACCTCTGCATGTGTGCAAATGCATACGTGCAAGAGGTGTGTGTGTGTGTGTGTGTGTGTGTGTGTGTGTGTGTGCGTGCGTGGTGTGTGTGTGTGTGTGTGTGTGTGTGTGTGTGTGTGTGTGTGTGTGTGTGTGTGTGTGATTTTAATCATAAAAAGGTGATTGTAATTCTGCTTCCATCATTTTGATTTCGAAAACAATACAGACCACCGATATTTTCATCGTATATGATAATTTTGTGTTTCATCATAGTATCAATTCAGTGTCATATTTCGTAATTATCATCATTTTATTTTAGCGCTCCAACGTAACAGCAATAAAACGAATACCAACACGTACAGACAGTTCAAAGGGAGGTAAAATCATAGAGATTGTCTTCTATATGTGACCTGCCAACACGAAATCAGTCTTAACTAGCATTTTTGGGTATTTGGAGATATGCATATCACTGGAAAGTGTAAATTCTGCTGATTATTTTGGTACTTGAATAAAGCTTGTTCTAAAAAAAAAAGTAGAAGTTATGTATGTTTAAAGTCATAAAGTTGTTTGATGGCCATTTTGAGAAAACGGCCTTTAAAGTTTTTGTGTGCTCTCCTACACATTTTCCTTAAATTTCTTTATTTGGTGGCTTTGACCCAGTTTGTTTCTAATTTTAACTGTCATTATCTCAAAGGTGCACCGAAGAGCTTTCCGTCAGATTGTTACAAGTGCGGGTACTGTGCAGGTTATGGTTCATAATAAGAGACAAAAAGAGGTACTTTTGATAGGAAATTGCGTTCTTTCTGCTGCGATCAGTGCATTTAAATACCATTTTAAATTGATCAATGATATTTTTTCCAGAAAAAACATTTCTGTGGGGGATAGATTGTAGTCTACAGAAATCAATTTTGAGAAAAAGTCAAAACACACCAGATAGACCCTCAATCACCTTTTCAGCTCCTGGTGCTGTTCGACTGACTGAGTTAAGACTGATTTCGTGGTGGGAGGTCACATATATCTTTTCAATCACTCACCGGCCCTGCCTTTAAAATCAATTTTAGGCTGGCATTCATAACGCGACCAAATGCAATTTTACAAGGTGTCATAAAATTGAGGCAGGATTAAAAACGGATATAAACAGTCAGGTTTGAGTAATCATTGGGACGAAGTTGCGTCCCTTGGCAAGGGGAGTCATTCTAGGAATGTACGTTTTGACCATGATTGACCTTTGTTTGGCGCCGGCGTTTTCGCTCAGTCGATCTGGCAAAGAGTTTTGAGAGTAAAATGCCTTCTTTAACCTTTAGCTTTGCGTATTTGTTAATATGGGGGAAAAATCAATAGAAAGGCTTAAACTATAGTATTCAGGATTTTCAATGATTTCACTACGAATTAGTCGTGGAAAATCTGACATTTTGCATGAAAACGCCAAACACGCACGCACGCGCGCGCGCGCACACACGCACACACACACACACACACCACACACACACACACACACACACACACACACACACATAATTATTAAACACCCCCCCCCCAACAAAAAAAGTTTCCAACGTTTCAATTCATAAAATGCTGTAATTAGTTTCCTTTGGGAAAAGTCATTTTTACAAAAGCAAAGTTAAAGGCGAGAAACTAATTATTTGTGTGAAACAGTTGAAAATTATGGATGATTTTGTCATTGCTGGAATATTGTAGAGTTGTGGACATGGAGTAAAGGATTAGTACTGACAATGTGTGCTTGCTGCAAGATAATTGTTGTTTTTTAACCTTTTGACTCCCGCACCCCGTTCACCAGCATCCCACAGGAAACTGGTGGATAGGGAGAGGGAGTCAAAGGGTTACGTTTTTGCAGAGTGTGAAAAGTTAAAAGGTCAAGCGAAATAACTGTTGGTCTCTGTGCGTGTGAATATTTTCTCAAGGAGAAGTGTGGCTGAATGGTTAAGATGTTCGTTTGCCAATAAACAAAACTCAAGGTTCCAGGGTTCGTTTCCCGTCGAGGCCTTGACTTTTCTCTCTTCAGTTGACCGGAAAAAAATCGAATTGAACGTTTAGTCCTTCAGCAGGGGCGAATTGAGTCGGACCCACGTGCTGTCTGACCTGCGCACGCTAAAGATCCCCTGGCAATTGAAAATCGTGAAGAACAGGGCGTTTGCCCGACTGCGTGGTATAAAACACTGGAGAGATAGGTTGATTTCCCATGTC
>JAPXFY010005844.1:10000-14031 GCA_030674185.1 Monoplex corrugatus
ATGCGCGCTGACTGACCTCGATGCCAGTGATAAGATACATGTAAGAAGATCTGGTTGCCAGTGCTAAGTGCTCCAGGGTAGGCATTGTTAGCGGGGATGTGTGGGACGGAAAACACCTGTTTCCGAACCGATAGGGCTGTGTATACCGATAGGGCTGAGTATACCGATAGAGCTCAGTATACTGATAGGGCTGAGTATACTGATAGGGCTGAATATACTGATAGGGCTGTGTATACTGATAGGGCTGAGTATAGTGATAGGGCTGTGTATACCTATAGGGCTGTGTATACCTATAGGGCTGTGTATACCTATAGGGCTGTGCATACTGATAGGGCTGTGTATACCGATAGGGCTGTGTATACCTATAGGGCTGTGTATACCGATAGGGCCGTGTATACCTATAGGGCTGTGTATACCTATAGGCTGTGTATACCTAAAGGGCTGTGTATACCTATAGGGCTGTGTATACCTATAGGGCTGTGTATACCGATAGGGCTGTGTATACCGATAGGGCTGTGTATACCTATAGGGCTGTGTATACCTAAAGGGCTGTGTATACCTATAGGGCTGTGTATACCCATAGGGCTGTGTATACCGATAGGGCTGTGTATACTGATAGGCGTGTATACCTATAGGGCTGTGTATACCTATAGGCTGTGTATACCTATAGGGCGTGTATACCTATAGGCTGTGATACCGATAGGCTGTGTATACCTATAGGGCTGTGTATACCTATAGGGCTGTGTATACCTATAGGGCTGTGTATACCTATAGGGCTGTGTATACCTATAGGGCTGTGTATACCTATAGGGCTGTGTATACCTATAGGGCTGTGTATACCTAAAGGGCTGTGTATACCGATAGGGCTGTGTATACCTATAGGGCTGTGTATACCTATAGGGCTGTGTATACAAAGAGGGCTGTGTGTACACGATAGGGTTGTGTATACCGATAAGGGATGTGTATACCTATAGGGCTGTGTATACCTATAGGGCTGTGTATACCGATAGGGTTGTGTATACCGATAGGGCTGTGTATACCTATAGGGCTGTGTATACCTATAGGGCTGTGTATACCATAGGGCTGTGTATACCTATAGGGCTGTGTATACTGATAGGGCTGTGTATACCTATAGGGCTGTGTATACCTATAGGGCTGTGTATACCTATAGGGCTGTGTATACTGATAGGGCTGTGTATACCTGATAGGGCTGTGTATACCTATAGGGCTGTGTATACCTATAGGGCTGTGTATACCTATAGGGCTGTGTATACCGATAGGGCTGTGTATACCGATAGGGCTGTGTATACCTAAGGGCTGTGTATACCGATAGGGCTGTGTATACCAATAGGGCTGTGTATACTGATAGGGCTGTGTATACTGATAGGGCTGTGTATACTGATAGGGCTGTGTATACCGATAGGGCTGTGTATACTGATAGGGCTGTGTATACTGATAGGGCTGTGTATACCTATAGGGCTGTGTATACCTATAGGGCTGTGTATACCATAAGGGCTGTGTATACCTATAGGGCTGTGTATACCTATAGGGCTGTGTATACCTGATAGGGCTGTGTAACCTATAAGGCTGTGTATACCTATAGGGCTGTGTATACCTATAGGGCTGTGTATACCTATAGGGCTGTGTATACCGATAGGGCTGTGTATACCTATAGGGCTGTGTATACCATAGGCTGTGTATACTATAGGGCTGTGTATACCGATAGGGCTGTGTATACCATAGGGCTGTGTATACCTATAGGGCTGTGTATACCTATAGGCTGTGTATACCTATAGGCTGTGTATACCTATAGGGCTGTGTATACCTATAGGCTGTGTATACCTAAGGCTGTGTATACCTATAGGGCTGTGTATACTAGGGTGTGTATACTATAGGGCTGTGTATACCTATAGGGCTGTGTATACATAGGGCTGTGTATACCTAAGGGCTGTGTTACCATAGGGCTGTGTATACACTGATAGGGCTGTGTATACCTATAGGGCTGTGTATACCTAGAAAGGCTTTGTGTATACCATAGGCTGTGTATACTATAGGGCTGTGTATACTATAGGCTGTGTATACCTATAGGGCTGTGTATACCATAGGGCTGTGTATACTGATAGGGCTGTGTATACTATAGGCTGTGTATACCTATAGGGCTGTGTATACTATAGGGCTGTGTATACTATAGGGCTGTGTATACTATAGGGCTGTGTATACTATAGGGCTGTGTATACCTATAGGGCTGTGTATACCTATAGGCTGTGTATACCGATGGGCTGTGTATACCTATAGGGCTGTGTAACCTATAGGGCTGTGTATACTAGGGCTGTGTATACTATAGGGCTGTGTATACCATAGGGCTGTGTATACCTATAGGGCTGTGTATACCTATAGGCTGTGTATACCTAGGGCTGTGTATACCTATAGGGCTGTGTATACCTATAGGGCTGTGTGTAACTATAGGGCTGTGTTACGATAGGGCTGTGTATACTATAGGGCTTGTATACCTATAGGGCTGGTATACCTAGGCTGTGTATACTATAGGGCTGTGTTATACTATAGGGCTGTGTATACAAGGGCTGTGTTCCATAGGGTGTGTATACCATAGGGCTGTGTATACCATAGGGCTGTACATGGCTGTGTATACCAGGCGTGTAATAAGGCGTTTCCTAGGTGTGTTACATGGGTATACTATAAGGCTGTGTATCATAGGCTGTGTACTAAGGGCTTTATACCATAGGGCGTGATACCTGGCTGTGAACCGTAGGGTGTTATATATAGGCTGATACATAGGTGTGTATACCTATAGGGCGTGTATACTAGGCTGTTACATGGCTGTGTATACCTAAGGGCTGTATAAAAAAAAAAAAAAAAAAAAAAAAAAAAAAAAAAAAAAAAAAAAAAAAAAAAAAAAAAAAAAAAAAAAAAAAAAAAAAAAAAAAAAAAAAAAAAAAAAAAAAAAAAAAAAAAAAAAAAAAAAAAAAAAAAAAAAACCTATAGGGCTGTGTATACCATAGGCTGTGTATACCATAGGGCTGTGTTAAGACCTATAGGGCGTGTATACCTATAGGGCTGTGTTATACCTATAGGGCTGTTGTATACTATAGGGCTGTGTATACCTGATAGGGCTGTGTATACCTATAGGGCTGTGTATACCTATAGGGCTGTGTATACCTATAGGGCTGTGTATACTGATAGGGCTGTGTATACCTATAGGGCTGTGTATACCTATAGGGCTGTGTATACCTATAGGGCTGTGTATACCTATAGGGCTGTGTATACCGATAGGGCTGTGTATACCGATAGGGCTGTGTATACCTATAGGGCTGTGTATACCGATAGGGCTGTGTATACCAATAGGGCTGTGTATACCTATAGGGCTGTGTATACTGATAGGGCTGTGTATACCTATAGGGCTGTGTATACCGATAGGGCTGTGTATACCTATAGGGCTGTGTATACCTATAGGGCTGTGTATACCTAAGGGCTGTGTATACCTATAGGGCTGTGTATACCTATAGGGCTGTGTATAACCTATAGGGCTGTGTATACCGATAGGGCTGTGTATACCTATAGGGCTGTGTATACCTATAGGGCTGTGTATACCGATAGGGCTGTGTATACCTATAGGGCTGTGTATACCTATAGGGCTGTGTATACAAAGAGGGCTGTGTGCACGATAGGGTTGTGTATACCGATAGGGATGTGTATACCTATAGGGCTGTGTATACCTATAGGGCTGTGTATACCGATAGGGTTGTGTATACCGATAGGGCTGTGTATACCTATAGGGCTGTGTATACCTATAGGGCTGTGTATACTGATAGGGCTGTGTATAACTGATAGGGCTGTAGTATACCTATAGGGCTGTGTATACCTATAGGGCTGTGATATACCTATAGGGCTGTGTATACCGATAGGGCTGTGTATACCGATAGGCTGTGTATACCTAGAGGGCTGTGTATACCGATAGGGCTGTGTATACCAATAGGGCTGTGTATACCGATAGGGCTGTGTATACTGATAGG
>JAPXFY010005845.1:0-7500 GCA_030674185.1 Monoplex corrugatus
GGTGATCAGTAAAAAACATGAAATCCCCTCATGCAAAATGACAGCAAATGGCACAACCTTGACACAGGTTAATAAGTTCAAATGCCTGGGAACGGTCATTTCATGAGACGGCAGATGCACATCGGAAATAGCCGGCAGAATCGGCCAAGCCGAAACAGCATTCAAGAAGATGACAAGCATTCTTACCAACAAATGCCTATCAATTAACATCAGAAAGAAGTCCTTGAATGTTATATAGAACCAATACTGTTGTACAGATGCAAGGTGTGGCCAGTCAGCAAGCAAAGCCAGAGCAAGATTGAGGCAGCTGAGATGTGGTTTCTAAGAAGAATGTTGAGAGTTCCATGGACAGCAAAGAAAACAAACGAGACAGTTTTGTTGGAGGCAGACACAAGTAGATCACTCATAAGGAAGATTAGGAAAAGACAGGCAACATTTATAGGCTATTTTATGAGGAAGGGGGATTTGGAGCACCTTGTCACAACGGAACAAATCTTCAACGTCAGAGTCCTTATGGAAAAGTACCTCCAACACCAACAGGAGCTCTACCACGTGTTTGTCGATTTTAAGAAGGCATTCGACAGAGTCTGGCACGAAGCCTTGTGGGCAACCATGAAGCTGTACAACATCAACGCCAACTTAATCAGAGTCATAGAAAACCTCTACAATAAAGCCAACAGCGCAGTCTTCTTCAACAACAATATTGGAGAATGGTTCCGGACGACAGTCGGAGTATGCCAAGGCTGTCTACTCTCCCCTACTCTCTTCAACATTTTCCTAGAAAGAATAATGATAGAGGCACTCGAGGAATATGAAGGAACAGTCAGCATTGGAGGTAGAAACATCACTAACCTACGTTTTGCAGATGACATTGACGGCCTTGCTGGAAAAGAACAAGAGTTAATCAACCTAGTGGACCATCTTGGAAAGACCTCCTCTGATTATGGCATGGAAATCAGCACCGAGAAAACGAAAATAATGACCAATCGCAACAACCACTTTACGGCTGATGTAATGGTCAATAACCAAAAACTCCAGTTTCAAATACCTGGGATCAGTCGTGTCAGATGAGTGATCTAAGCCCGAAATACTCTCCAGAATAGCCCAGACCACAGCCACAATGACCAAGCTCAGAACCATATGGAACAACAGTAACATCGCCACCAGCTCAAAGATCAGACTGATGCGTTCCCTCGTCATGTCAATATTCTTGTACGCTTGCGAATCATGGACCTTAACAGTGGATACAGAAAGAAGAAACAGGGCGGTTGAAATGAGATGCTTTCGTAAACTTCTCAGCGTCACATACAGAGATCGCATTACGAATGACGAAGTCAAAAGAAGAATTCAAAATGAAATCGGGCCTTACACTGACCTCTTGACCTTAGTAAGACGACGCAAACTAACATGGTATGGACACATCACTCGATCATCCGGCCTTGCCAAGACAATACTGCAAGGCACAGTCTCGGGAGGAAGGAAAAGAGGCAGACAAAAGAAGAGATGGGAAGATAATATTCGAGAGTGGACGGGCCTGGAACTGAGGGATACCCTAAAGAAAGCGGAGAGCAGAGAGGAGTGGAGAAAGGTTGTTGTCAAATCTTCGGAGGCGTCCCAATGGACAGCCAGTCTAAGGGATCAGCGACGGTGACGGTGACGGTGACGGTGACGGTGACAGTCACAACGGGAAAGCTGGAGGGAAAGAGAGCACCAGGTAGACCCAGGAAGAGAATGCTGGACGGACTTGCAAAGTGGCTGGGGACGAGGAGGGTGGGGGAGATGCTAGGGGCAACGAGAGATAGAGATGGATAGAAGTCCATGGTCGCCAACGCCATGCGGCAGAGCACCTGATGATGATGATGATGATGATGAACATGGTCAAAAGATGAAAATAAAGATAAAGACTTATCATATCAACCTCGTCAAGAAGGTGAAAATAAAGGATAAAGTAAAAACTTATCATGTCAACCTTGTCACGAGGCACACAAAGGGATGTTTGCTTGAAGGAAACAAAATACAAGCATGGCAGGTTGTTTTGAGATGGAAGTAATTTTCAATGCAGAAGACTTTTGTCTCTTGGATATTTTAATAATAATAATTAATAATAATTACAATATTTATATAGCGCAAAATCTTGATAAAATCAAATCTAAGCGCTGAAACAGACAGACACACACGCACGCACACACACGCACGCACGCACACACACACACACACACACACACACACACACACGCGCGCGCACACACACACACACACGCACACGGCTATAAATGGGGAGAAAGAATAAAAACAATGGAAAATTATAGAGAGCATATTATATACAATTATATATTACAATGTGATTCCCCTCCGAGTGGAGACAGGCTGCAGAGGGGATTGAGTGAGGTCAGGATTTTATGCAGAGGAGAAAAGGTGAGTTTTGAGAGCGGACTTGAAGGAGACAAAAGTAGGTTGCTGACGGACTGAGAGAGGAAATTTGTTCCAGGAGAGCGGACCAGAAACAGAGAAGGCTCGTGGACCATAGGTATTGAGCTTAGTGCGTGGAAAGCGAAAAGTCAGTGGATCGGAGGCAGAGCGGAGGGTACGTGAGGGAACATAGATCTCAAGTAGGCTTGACAGGTAATGGGGGGCTGCGTTATTGAGGCTTTTGTAGCACATGGTGTCTACTTTGTACTGTATGCGCTTTGATACAGGGAGCCAGTGAAGTTGTGCCAGGAGAGGAGATATGTGGTCAGCTTTTTTCTTTTTGAGTACAAGGCGTGCAGCATTGTTTTGAATGCACTGTAGGATGTGAATGGTGGAAGCAGGAAGACCGGACAGGAGTGAATTGCAATAGTCAATGCGAGACATTATGAAGGAGAGAACGAGTTTTGCAGTTGTTTCGACAGAGAGATACTTCCTGATCAGGCTTATACGATGGAGGTGATAGTAGCAAGATCTGGCAGTTTGAGAAACAAAGTTGTTCATGGAGAGGGTAGAGTCAATGCAGACACCAAGGTTTTTAGCTGAATCAGAAATTGGGACTGATGTGTTACATAATGGGAGAGAAAGAGGAGGCAGCTGAGAAAGTTTCTGACAGGTGCCAATGAGGATAGCTTCTGTCTTGTCATCATTAAGCTGAAGTTTGTTGCATGTCATCCAATTTTTAATGTCCGAGTAACACTCGGTGGTGCGAGTCAGGAGGCGCTGTATATTGTCAGGTGAGTCACTGTCTTGAAGTTGGGTGTCATCAGCATAGAAGTGGTGTTTTATAGAGTGGGAGTTGATGATGGTGGACAGGGGGGAGGTGTAAAGAGTGAAAAGAACAGGGCCAAGGGCAGATCTTGTGGAACACCACAGGTCAGGTATGCAGGTTGAGAGTAAGTGCCATTGATGAGAACAGTTTGTTTTCTGTTTGATAGATATGAAGTGAACCAGGAGAGAGCAATGTCAGAGATGCCAAAAGTATGATGAAGTCTAGAAAGGAGAATACCATGATCAATGGTATCAAAGGCTGCAGACAGATCAAGGAGTGTGAGGAGAGAGACTTTGCCAGTATCAGTTGCAAGGAGGAGATTGTTGAGAATGTGTAGTAGGGCAGTTTCAGTGTTATGGCACTGGCGGTAGGCTGACTGGAAAGGATTGAGGAGATTGTTGGCAGACAGGTGAGGGTTCAGTTGGTTGAGGACAACTTTTTCAAGCAGTTTTGACAAGAAAGAGAGATTAGAGATAGGCCGGTAATTTTTCAGTTCATTTGGGTCTAAATTGTATTTCTTGAGGAGAGGGTGAACAATAGCAGACTTGAAAGAATCTGTGACAGTTCCAGTTTGGAGAGAAGTGTTGATGATGTCAGTGATGAATGGGAGGAGAGTAGGGAGACAGTCAGAATAGAGAGAACCTGGAAGAGGATCCAGTTCGCAGGTTTTGAACGACATGGATCTGATTGTGTTGAGAATTTCTTCTTGTGAGACTGGGGTAAAAGTAGTAAGAGGTGTGCCAGAGAAGGAAGGGTCAGGTGGGCATGGTTGACAGGGTGTCCTGTCAAGCCTGTCACGAAGAGTTTGTATTTTGGTGGTGAAATACTTGGAGAATACAGATGGGAGTTCTTCATTTGTGTGTTTTATTGGGAGAGGTAAATCTTTTCGTGTGCCAAGATGATTCATGGTTGTAAAGAGTTCTTTTGAAGAAGAGGCATTCAGGATTTTGGTTTGGAAATAGCTTGTTTTTGCAGATGCAATGAGGGTGGATACTTTTGTTTTAGAGGCTTGGAAAAGTTGCCTATGTACAGTGAGTTTGGATTTGCGCCAGCAGCGCTCTGCTCTGCGGCGGGCACGTTTTGCACAGGCAATCTCATGAGTGAGCCAGGGGGTAGAGGGACGGTCAGGTAAAAGACGGGTTGTGGCTGGAGCATGAGTGTCCAGAAGATGGTGGAGAGTAGTATAGAATTCATCGGCAAGGTTATGTGACTTTTCAGAAAGGAGACGGAAGGCATCAGATGAAAATGTGGAGAGGTCGATAGATTTGAGATTGCATCGAGTCACGGTGCGCATGGTACGGGAAGGAGGAGGAATGTCAAGAGAACAGAGAATTGCAGAGTGGTCAGATGGAAGGGCTGAAGTTAGACAGGTAGAAAGAACTAAGCAGTTGTCAGTAGCTGAATTGTGGTGATCACGAGAAATGATCCAGTCAAGAATGTGACCTTTTTGATGGGTTGGTTAAGAAATGTGTTGAGTCATATTGTGATTGGACAGAGAGTTGATGATATGTCTTGTGTCACAACGGTGAGTGTTGTCATAGTGGACATTGATGTCACCTAGAATGATGAGATTTCCAGGCAAGAGGCAGTAGTAGTCAAGTAGTTGGTCAAAGTCAGAGAGAAACATGGATGTGGTGAGCTTGTTGGCAGAGCTAGGTGGAGATCGATAGACACAGGAGAAAGTGATGGGGTGAGGGGTGGATTGGAAGGATACTTCAACGTGCTCGAAAGAAGGATGGGAGAAAGGCAGAGACTGCGAGAAAGACAGGCGGGAATGGAGTGAGTCGTTGTAGAGGATGGCGATACCACCACCTCAGGATGAGCGATGGAAATAAGCAAGCCTGTAACCACTCGGAGTGCGACTTGCATGTATAGGTTCATGACCAAGGGGGTTAAGCCATGTTTCGGTGATAAAAGCAATGTCAACATGCTCATCTGCGATAAAGTCAGCAATGACATCGGCTTTGCCATCAGTGCATGTTGACTGAGCGTTAAAAAGGCATAGTTTTAGTTTATCAGAGTCACATGGCGGCGGCCGAGGTGGAGACGAAGGCAGCACCGACGGGACAGAAGATGAAGGCGACACCAGCGGGGCAGAAGATGAAGGCAGCAACGATGGGACAGAAGACGAAGGAGGCACCCGCAGGACAGAAGAAGACGAAGGCGGCACCAGTGGGACAGAAGACAAAGGCAGCACCAGCGGGACAGAAGATGAAGGCAGCGCCGGCGGGACAGAAGACGAAAGCAGCACTGGCGGGACAGAATGCGAAGGCAGCACCGGCGGGACAGAAGGTGAAGGCGAAGACGGCAGAGGAGGAGACGAAGTTTGCAGCAGCAAGGTCGAGTGCAGGGGCAGTGGAGGAGACGAAGAAGCAGAAGACGAAAAGTGGTGTCGGACTGGCACAGCAGGAGGCAGGTTGTGCCAAAGTCGGTGGAGACGTCCACCATGACAGGATCGCGCAGTGCGGGGCTTAGGACACAGCCCCAATGTTCGTATGCGCTGGTAGACGTCTCCACCCTAGGTAGCACTTGCTGTGTTTAAAAAGTGTCAGTCCAATTTGTTTTATAAAAGACGGGTCCATAATTGCGAGCCAGTCAGGAGAGGAAGATACTTACAGGTTGGTGTGTGGGTTGGTCAGTTCACAACACTTATAACCAGAGAACACAAAGGTTTGGGAAAGGTGTAGCGTTGGGCGAACACAGTAGGCTAAAATGTAAACACAGTTCACAGATAAAATGTCCGACTTGAGCGGCTGAATTAAAATGATGAAAAGTAGGTATAAAAACTTTAAAATCAGAATATCTGGTAAAATATTCAAAATTAAAAAAAAAAATTTACATCACCGTGTGTCGGGATTTAAAAGCAGCAAACTGATACAAAATTCAATGCATAAAATCAAATAGAATAGAACCACGATAAAATCACTATAAACACCACACACACTTTTGCTGCCTGCTGGCGCGACATCTACTCACAATGGATATTTTGACACAGACGAGAATTTGGACGACCTAAAACCTGGGTCACAACCGACTAAATCACAACAAACAAGCACAGTAAATAGTTAGCAGTTCCTTGCACGTTTCAGTGACTGTCGTGGAACTATGTCCCGCCACACTCATTTCTTCCTATACCAACTTGATCCAAACCCTGTCCCACCCCATACCATGCCAAACAGACGCAAAATAAAAACACTGATGACACGTTGGGAGATAAATGTGATAAGGGAGTCTACTTTTTCTTATACTGTACTTTCATCATTGCAAAATAGGAAAACTAGAAAATGTTCTGTTTTTCTTTTCTTTTCAGCCTGAATACATAACACTTCAGGAATTACCCAGTGGTCTTTTGAATTGTTCAGTGAATTTTTATTCCAGCTTTCAGCACCACCTGGACTGTAACCTGAAGACAGAGTGTAATGATGGACAAGATGAAACAGAACACTGTCCTTTCAGCAGTCCTGAATGTCAGGGTGGATTGCCAGTTTGCAACCGTTGTTACAAATATGTCAGCAATAAAGTTCTGCGCCGATTTGACAGTTCAGGAACACCTGCTGACAAGAGAGCCAGCCGTTACTGTCGTACAATGGGGGGCACACTGGGTGTACCAAAATGTGGTCATGAATGGATGACATCAGTGAGAAAATTGACCAAAACATATAACACTTTATATGAACCAGTTTTGGTTGGTATGTACATTGGTGATAGAACTTTACTTAATATGTACAGGCATAATGTTGTTCACAAAGACAGAACTGTTGATTTTCATTCTATTACACCAGCAACAAATAAGTTGATTAAAACGAAAATATGTATCATTTTATATTCTTTGTATACTATACGCGATTGTCACCATACATACCTAGAATCTTATGGCGCAGTCTGTGAATTCAGTACAAATACAATGGAAGAGAACCACCACCACTTAAAAACTATCTCGCTGCCCAGTATACAGTTGTTGCACAGTCAACAATCATCTCTGATGACATGTACTGATGGTCATATTACACACACGTTTCTGTCATGTAGTTCACAGATATTTCATGTATGTAGTAAAGGACACACGTTCCCTTGTGGTTTTGTCAAAAATTCGTCAAATATGCTTGACATACGTGAATCAGAAATTCGACAGATAGCTTTCTTTATGTGTGATGATGACATCACCAAACTGTCATACACATTGGTATGTGACTTCAGACCTGACTGTCAGGATGAGAGTGATGAGTCATTCTGTAAACATCCTCCTTGTGTCAACATGTTTA
>JAPXFY010005845.1:12500-14031 GCA_030674185.1 Monoplex corrugatus
AGTGTTATATTGCCTATAGTTACAGCTTATAAGAATTTCATAATGTCTATTTCTCAACAAGGCTGATATCCGCATGATCTTGTAAGTGAAGCCAGAAATACTCATTTATTTGTCGTACAAGACACGTGAAAATTAAACTGACGTTCTAATGTTGTATATCTGAAGCTGTTTGAGGCATATTCAATTTATTGTTCATTGTGGTGCTGAATTGCTGGGTGTGAGTAACACAACCCGCTACTTTGAAAGGTGAACTCTATATAATGGATGATTCAAATGGATGAGTCTGTTCAAAACTGCAAAGTTTTGTTTTTATACTTGCCTGGAAAATAATTAAATGTACAAACTTACATCTGTCCATTCATATATCACCTGTAACTTTCAGAGCTTATTTTTCTTGCAGTCACAGATTAATCATAGATATATGGAAATAGTGTATCTTGCTATCATCCATTTATTTACTAGTAAGAAAATCGAAAATCGAAACGTTTAAATCTGAAGAATATAGTACCTATAATTTGGAGGTTTTCTTATAAGAGTTTGAATGGAAAATTCCCAGAACTGTGTCGTCCTCGTGGATAAAAAATCTAGGCATCAGGACAGGTTCATAACTAACGTTAAAAAACGACGACAAACCTGTAATTGTCAGTGTTGTTATGGGATCAACGTAAGAATTTCTGTGTAAAGAGTTCTTACCAAAACTTGCAAACACATCTGATAGACACATCTTTACTGTTGATCACCAGAATACGTTGACATACCAGTGGTAGACACATACCTCTACTGTTGACCACAAAACACGTTGACCTACCAATGGTAGATACAGTCATCTACTGTTGACCACAAAACACGTTGACCTACCAATGGTAGATACAGTATCTACTGTTGACCACAAAACACGTTGACCTACCAATGGTGGATACAGCCCTCTACTGTTGACCACAAAACACGTTGACCTATCAATGGTAGATACAGTCATCTACTGTTGACCACAAAACACGTTGACCTACCAATAGTAGATACTGTCCTCTACTATTGACCACAAAACACGTTGACCTACCAATGGTAGATACAGCCCTCTACTGTTGACCACAAAACACATTGACCTTTATCAAAAATTGGTAGATACAGTCATCTACTGTTGACCACAAAACACGTGGACCTACCAATAGTAGATACTGTCCTCTACTGTTGACCACAAAACACGTTGACCTACCAATAGTAGATACAGTCCTCTACTATTGACCACAAAACACGTTGACCTACCAATGGTAGATACAGCCCTCTACTGTTGACCACAAAACACATTGACCTATCAATGGTAGATACAGTCATCTATTGTTGACCACAAAACGCGTTGACCTACCAATGGTAGATACAGTCATCTACTGTTGACCACAAAACACGTTGACCTACCAATGGTAGATGCAGTCCTCTACTGTTGACCACAAAACACGTGGACCTACCAATGGTAGATACTGTCCTCTATTGTTGACCACAAAACACGTGGACCTATCAATGGTAGATACTGTCC
>JAPXFY010005846.1:0-5000 GCA_030674185.1 Monoplex corrugatus
TTGCAAGGCTTTTTCTGGTCATTAGACATAATCACAGACATTTGCAGGGCTGTTTTCTGGTCATTAGAAATAATCATAGACATTTGTAAGGCTGTTTTCTGGTCATTAGACATAATCACAGACATTTGTAAGGCTGTTTTCTGGTCATTAGACATAATCACAGACATTTGCAAGGCTGTTTTCTGGTCATTAGACATAATCACAGACATTTGCAAGGCTGTTTTCTGGTCATTAGAAATAATCATAGACATTTGCAAGGCTGTTTTCTGGTCATTAGACATAATCACAGACATTTGCAGGGCTGTTTTCTGGTCATTAGACATAATCATAGACATTTGCAAGGCTGTTTTCTGGTCATTAGAAATAATCACAGACATTTGTAAGGCTGTTTTCTGGTCATTAGACATAATCAGACATTTGTAAGGCTGTTTTCTGGTCATTGGAAATATTCATAGACATTTGCAAGGCTGTGTTGACACAGCGGAAAAGGGAAGGGCCGGAGGAATGGAGGACTGTGGGTGCCACATTGCAGCACTGTCAACAGGCACTTATGTCAGTGCCAGTCGTTATACGATAAAGCATTACCAGTCTGGCACCTGTACTGTCTACACACACACGCATGCACGCACACACACACACACACACACACACGCGCGCGCGCGCGCGCCACACACACACGCGGGCGCGCACACACACATACGCGCGCGCACACACACAAACACACGCACGCACGCACAAAGGCAAATCTCTTCTTTCTCTCTCTTTCTTTCTCTCTCTCTCTCTCCATCTATCTCTCTATCTATCTATCTATCTATCTATCTACTATCTATCTATCTATGTATCTGTCTATCTATCTATCTCTCTATCTATCTATCTATCTATCTATCTATCTGTCTATCTATCTATCTATCTATCTGTCTGTCTAACTATCTATCTATATATCTATCTGTCTGTCTGTCTATATGTTTGTTTCTCTCTCTCTCTCTCTGTCTGTCTGTCTCTCTCTCTCTCTCTCTCTCTCTCCCCTCTCTCTCTCTCTCTCTCTCTCTCTCTCTCTCTCTCTCTTCCCCGTCTCTCTCAGTCGGTGCAGTGGTCCAGTAGGTAAACGTTAGACTTCCAGTCGGAAGGTCCTGAGTTCAATCCACCTGAACACCTCTAAACACCTCTGCCTGGTGGATAAAGGATGGACAGTTTTAGGATCTCGCTGGTCAACATGTGTGCACCCCTGCCAGTACCTTAACTCCCTTTGTATATAAACGCATACAAAACATCGAATACGCACCAGAAAAAAACACGAAAGAAGAATATTTACGCGTATTTAATACAACAAGACAAGACGGGCGCAAATTTTCGGCCAACTGGCCTTTGTCAAGCGTAAGATTACAAACAAACAAATAACAGATACAAAAATTATGAGAAAAAAGACTGAAACTTCCCTGCTGCTGTGTCCAATGTGAGAAAAGGAATAAACTGACTAAGATGACATCATGATGTGTGTTTGAGTAAATATGATGTCAGAGCGGAAATGAGAACTATGACGCACTAGTGAAGAGTAGTGTTTGGAATGTAAAGGGTACCAGTATTAAATAATGCAATAAGAGAAAATATAGGCATATGTTCGACAGAATGGGAAAGTATTTAATCAAGAGGTATAGCTGATGTACATTAAATGGATCGTGCCTAGTGCAACGAATCCGGTCTGACCTTGGAATAGGAAGAAAAACATCCTAAACCAACAGCCAAGGGGCTGAAGGGAAAACCGGAGTCCCTGGAGAGAAAAAAAACTTAGTCAGACACGGCTGGGCCTGTCTTGTGAAAGGAGAATTCAAACAGATTAAATTTAAAATAAAAATGAAAATAAAAGTAAAAATAAAGCACATTGAATATCCTGTACGTCTACGTCATGGCTTATGGAAACGTGGACGCACAGCACGCAAGCAACAGTAAATTTGAAAAAGAAAGGCTTACATCGATGGAAAGTAAAGTGGCATTATCATTATCTCTCTCATTGCTACTTTCCCGTTCTTAAGCATGTCAGAGCGTTGCATGAATGCTGGTGTACGACGTATTGTGAAAGTGGTTGTGGTACGTGAACAGTGCTAGATATTGAGCAAACAAACATCGCAACTGTGCTTAACAACTACGACTGCTTTGTATTTAACATTGGTCAGCAATCGCATCATCCAGCGGTATTGTTTGCTTGAGATTGTCTGAGGGTTCAGCTACACAATCGTTCAGTTACACAATCGTTCAGTTACATAATCGTTCAGTTACACAATCGTTCAGTTACACAATCGTTCTGTTACACAATCGTTCAGTTACACAATCGTTCAACTACACAATCGTTCAGTTACACAATCGTTCAGTTACACAATCGTTCAGTTACACAATCGTTCAGCTACACAATCGTTCAGTTACACAATCGTTCAGTTACACAATCGTTCAGTTACACAATCGTTCAGTTACACAATCGTTCAGCAACACAATCGTTCAGTTACACAATCGTTCAGTTACACAATCGTTCAGTTACACAATCGTTCAGTTACACAATCGTTCAGTTACACAATCGTTCAGTTACACAATCGTTCAGTTACACAATCAGATAGCTCGTCCTCCTCATTACCAGCATATTCAATTGATCGCAAAGCGGGATTACAGCAGGGGGTCTGAGTAGGTGGGAGAGGTGCCGCAAAGCAGACTCCTCCACTACCTTTGAGACGACAACTCCGGAGAGTTGTGGAGTTCTTTATTGTGTTGCATCTGGTAAATGGCAAATCTTCAAAAATACTCAAGGATTGACAAAGCAAATGATGGAAAGTGATGGTCTCTATGCTGGACTGGACTGTTTTAAAGCAGAGCTTATGGGAAATTGATCGATTAAAATCATATACAAAGCCTGCAGCGTATTGTGCACTTTAGAAAACTTGTTTTGAGTTTTATATTGCCAATTGCGCACGAGACAAATGCCACATATTCTTTGTTTCTTATTTTCATTATCACTCTTTACTTATCTGTTTCAGTCATTTTTAACTATATTTGAGGCAGTGTCTTTTTCCCCTTTCTTTCGTTTTTCTTAGTTAACCAACAGAGCGAACGCGAGAAAAAACAACTGGTCATGGGTATCGTGACGATTTTCCTTCCAGTCGATGCACTTTAGATAATTACTGGTTGGTTTGGATAGAGCACCCATGGAACTGCCTAAGTGCAGTAAATCTTTTTCTTTTTTTTTTTAATCTCCAGGATCTGCTACTTTCTCTTTTTTTAGTAATTTATTCATTCATTTATTAGATTTTCACTGTTTAGGGAAGTCTGGAAGTTCAGTTACACAATCAAACAGCTCGACCTCCACTTCACCCACACGTTCAAAAGCACGTAAGCCCAAGGACTACTCATCAGTCAGACCCTTCCATGCTGTTGACTTGACTTGACTCAAAGTACCTCATCTACCTTCGCCCTCACGTTCAATCGATCTCAAAAAGTGGTTTTCAAAAGGACTTTGTAACCAAGCTATCCCCTCCTTCAGATCCGTGGTGACAACTCAAACTGTATGCAGAGTTCTAAACCGAGTTTGGTTTGATAAGTATCAAATACATCTCTCAGCCTTTAGAAACATTCAGGGTTGGGAGAAAATAACTGACGTAGAATGATGATGTACATGCTTGGCTCTTTCAAAGCAAAACCAGAGAGAAATTGGCAATTCAAAATCTGGCATATGTTCGTCAAGTACAAATTGTACTTTTCGGTAAATCTTTTGAATTTCTAATGTGTTCTTTTCAATCAAACATATATTGTGGAGATAGTGTCCTTTTTTCCTTTTTTCTTTCTTTGTTTGTTTGTTGTGTTTTTTGTTTGTTTGTTTGTTTGTTGTGTTTTTTGTTTGTTTGTTTGTTGTGTTTTTTGTTTGTTTGTTTGTTGTGTTTTTTGTTTGTTTGTTTGTTTGTTGTGTTTTTTGTTTGTTTGTTTGTTTGTTGTGTTTTTTGTTTGTTTGTTTGTTGTGTTTTTTGTTTGTTTGTTTGTTTGTTGTGTTTTTTGTTTGTTTGTTTGTTGTGTTTTTTGTTTGTTTGTTTGTTTGTTGTTTTTTGTTTGTTTGTTTGTTGTGTTTTTTGTTTGTTTGTTTGTTTGTTGTGTGTTTTTTGTTTGTTTGTTTGTTTGTTGTGTTTTTTCTTTCTTTGTTTGTTGTGTTTTTTGTTTGTTTGTTTGTTTGTTGTGTTTTTTGTTTGTTTGTTTGTTTGTTGTGTTTTTTCTTTCTTTGTTTGTTTGTTTGTTGTGTTTTTTGTTTGTTTGTTTGTTTGTTGTGTTTTTTGTTTGTTTGTTTGTTTGTGTGTGTTTTTTCTTTCTTTGTTTGTTTGTTGTGTTTTTTCTTTCTTTGTTTGTTTGTTGTGTTTTTTGTTTGTTTGTTTAATTTGTGTTTCTTCTTCGTCCGTAAACATCATTCTACACATTTCTTTGCCGTTTTATGATGTATTCATTTATTTGTGGGAAGTGTCCCCCCCCCCTCTCTCTCTCTCTGTCTTTCTCTCTCTCTCTCTGTCTCTCTCTCTCTGTCTCTCTCTCTCTCTCTCTCTCTCTCTCTGTCTCGCCATCGTACCTTCGTTCTTAGTTTTGTTTTTTTTGGTTTTTTTGGTTTCTATTTTTTTCATTCTTTTGTTTATTATTTCTCCTTCGTTATCTCTTTTCTGTTAATGATCATCAGTTTTTCATATATTGTGCGCAGGTTAGTGGGTTGTGTGAGTTGGAATCGATTAGGTAAAAACTGAACAAACAACCACGACAACTGCGGCAAACACGTGTGATTCCTTTATCTAACACTGATCTTATCATTCGTTGTGGAGCATCTTTGTCGCTGGGGGGTTTCTTAAACAATCAGATAACTTATCTTTATCTTAACCACATGTTCAGTCAGTCGCAAAGTGTTCTTATCAAAAGTTTTGCAACAAAGTTACCTTTTCACAAAACTCTGTCACGACAACTCGAAACTTTTGTTAGGTTTGGTAAGAGTC
>JAPXFY010005847.1:0-14024 GCA_030674185.1 Monoplex corrugatus
TGAGACTTGAGAAACCAAATTAAAAGGCAGCAAACGGGAGTAAAAGGGAAAATTTGCAGCCTTGGGAAAAAACGCCTGTGAAACTACTGAAAACCATGTCGTAGTAGAACGACACGTGAAAAAGAGCGAGATGAGGGGATCCATAGTAGATGGCCTAGCGGTGTAACTTTGGCGCTGAAGTGTAGGTGGAAAAAAGATCCCAAATGTCAGACTTTTTCGGGGGTGGGTAGGCGGGGGAAAAGTCGGATGGTTCCGTAAAAACCCCTAGGTTTCGATCGCCACACCCTCCGTTGGCAGGAAAAAAAGGGGGATTTTTTTCATCTGGAATGAGTCCCCCCCAGGGCGGACTGTTGAAACCAAAGTGAAAGACCGATTGCCCAAGATGGGGAAGGGAGCGATTGAAGAAAAACTGGCAAAAAAAATAAACAAAAAAAAAAAAAAAAACAAAAAAAAAAGAATGCAAATAAAAAGTGCAGATTCCAAAAAAAAACGCCCCCACTTTGAGTGAAGCGTGCAGAAAAAAATCCGTTGCAGCCCTGCAAGTCATTCAGCACTGGCTTATAAAAAACACCGATGCCCCCCCCCAAGATAAAAGCTTTTTTGCACAACGACTGCCCAAAAAAGAAAACATCAGTGAAGTTTAACCAAAAAAACTTGGTGAAAACGAACGAAAAAAACAAACAAAAAAATTAACCTATATGTTTTTCCTTCAGTTCCTTTTTTCTTGTTTTGGTAAGGTAGGCCCTTCAGTTTTTTGTCAGAACACGCCCCAAACCTCATATTACAAAATCTAACCCTCCCAGGGGGCTGATAGCAATGGGGTTTTTGGGTTAAAATTTCAGTGGTAATTTGGGGTTTTCGATCCCCGGTATTTTTCTGCACGGTAGCAAAAGGGGAAATTTTTCCCACCCCCCCAATTGGTTTAAGTCTATTTTTAAGGCCTTTGCATAGGGGGTTCCTTGGTCACCTTTTTTTTTTTCCCCCCCTTTTAAACCCCCATTTTAAGGCCACAGAAGCTCGAACAGTTTTTAAGTGAAAAAGATGCTAGGGTTCCACTAGGATTGGAATGGGTCGGGCTGTATTCGCTTATTCAGCAGGGGAAAAAAAATGCTATCGAACGACTTTAACTACAAAAACCCCGTGTAAAAAGACCCTTTTCAACAACAGAAGGACTCTACCATAACTTATAGACTTCATAAAAGCATTTTGCAGTTGGAAAAGAATCTACGGGCCCAGTGAAAAATTTTTCAAAAAAAAAACTAATCAAACACCATTCAGCAAAAAAATACTCCAAAGCCCCGTACTTCCGGGTTTTTTGAAAGTGGTTCCAAATTTAGTTTGGATTTTGTCAGGGCCCCCCGTTTTCCACCATGATTTCAAATATCTGATCATAACGATGATTTCAGGGCATGTCATCATGGGGGAAAAACTACCAAAACTTTCGCTTTTGCAAAAAAAATCAAGGCAAAATGGTGTGCATGAAAACGCCAAGCTTGTTTTGAAAATAGATGATACACTTGTCGACAAGACATGGCATTAAAAATAACTCTGAAAAAGACAGAATGATTGCAGCCAAAACATCACCATATTAGGATATTAAGTAAAGGAAATGAAGCTAGGAAGGGGTTTTGAACAATTCACCCTTTCCCGGGACCCATCTTTAGCAATGAGGGATCTCCAAAACCCAGAAATCCTTTAGAAGGGCGAAAAAAGAAAAAACACACTTTCCGGGCTGAAACTGCACGGGGGACAAGAAAAATTTCTTTTAAACTCAAGGTTCGTGCGTTGCATGAATTTTTTTCCGTCTTTTGTTTGCTGTGAAACATGGCCCCAGGGGATTTAGAAAAAAAGAACCCAAGCCCTGAAAATGAGATGTTATCGTAAGACCTGAACATTGATGACTGATCTATCACCAATAACAAGTGTACAAAATCATAAAAACCCACCCCTGGACCAAGTGAAGATCGCGGGACTTGTTTAAACAAAAAAAAAACAAAAAACAACAAAAACAACAACAACAATAAACAACAACCAACAACAAAACAACAACAACAACAAAAACAACCCAACCCCCCAAAAAAAACCCTTCGTCGGATGGCCTTACCAAGACCCGGCAATGGCCAGCCAAATTTTTTTTTTTTTAGGAAGTATAGAGGGGAAGATGGGGGGAAAAGAAAAAAGAAAAACGTTTTAGGGATGACAAAATTTTGGCGAATGGACAGAGGACGCGAGTTTTTGCAGAGACCAAGTTTGGCGCAAACCGATAGATGGAAAAAATTACTAAAATTGTTTTTTGGGTTTACAGGCCCCACAGAAGCATTCGTGAAAATTGGAAAAAACTTGAAAAAACAAAAAAAACCCTTTTCATAACCCCTATCCCTGTTCTTAAACTTTTTTAGGGTTGGCAGTCTCTATGTATAACCGTCCTCTTTTTTGCTATGTTCACTATTAAAAAATTAAGCAACAAACACACACACACACAACACACACAACCCCCAAACACCACACACACACACCAAACCCCAACACCAACACACCCACAACCAAGCGTCAGAGTAATAGCCCTAATACGGCTCTTCGCATCGACAGTGTCATGTGATATTTTTTTAAAGGTGTTGACACAAAAGTTTTGTATATATGTAATATAGTTGGAAAGATTACTCAAATATACAGTGTTTGAGTTATATCCCCAAAGGGGAATATACTTGGCCCTTTCTTTTTTTTTTTTAATAAATGTTTTATCAGAGAAAATTAATATTTTTTTTGTAAGATCTTTGCAGAGACACTAAAATTACAATCATCTTCTAATCATAGTGTTTGCAAAAAGAATTTTGTACTTGGTCCATTGGTTCAAAAATTTGGAAAAATTTTTTCTTTTAATCTTAAAAAATGTAAAAGTATTTGTATTTGGGAAAAAGTCCCTTTTAAAACTTTTTCTTAAAAAAAAACGATGGTTTTAAACCGTGGAAATAATAGAATTTTAGAAAAAAAAAGTTTTAGGGAAAAATATTTGATAAAAGCCCCCAAATTTGTAATAAAAATTAAAAAATTTTGTTAATAAATAAACTTTTGGGTTCCCCCGGGGCTATAAAGAACATTCTCAACATAAAACAGGGAGAGACATTTTTATATTTTACAAAGGCTTAGGAGGCCCCTCATTTTGAGAAATGGTAATCTATCTGGTTTTCCCAACGTTTAAAGACAGCCCGCATTGTAGAGAAGATTCAAAAAAGGGAGTTTCTTAAATTTTTTTTTCAAAAATTTTATTATTAGAAAAGATTAGAATTATTTCAATTTCCCCCAGTTTAAAAAGAAGAAAATGAGGGGAGATTGACCCAAAGTTTCAAGTTTTTTTAACAATTAGATGACGTAGGTGGAAAAATTTTTTCAAATGACAAATTTGACAAAACAAGAAAAAATATGATTGAAAATTTTTAGAAATTTTGGGACTAACTTAAAAAAGTTTTATTTTAAAAAAATTAAATTGCACATGTAGGAAAATAATTAAAAACAAATTTAAAAAGGGCACAAAAACCAAATCTTTTTTAAAAAACCCTTGACCTTTGGAAACTTTACATTGAACTTAAATACAATAGATAAATAAAAATCATAAAAAAAAAACAAAAAAAAAAAAAAAAAAAACAAAAAAAAAAAACAACAAAAACAAAAACAAAAAATGGGGTACGACAACCCTTGACTCGATGTAAGAAAAGAAAAAAGAAAATGAGGGGACTTGAAATAGCCCAAAACGGCTAATGGTTTTGTCCCTATGCTAAGCAAAAAGCTAAGCTAAACATTGATACCATTACAAAAATAGTTATTGTTTAATATATTTGTGGGATTTGTGTGTGTGCGTGGGGGATGTTTTATTTTTACATATTTTTATTTATTACTTTTATATAAAAAGGGGAGAACAATCTTTTTAACAAGCAATTCTCTGCCTTTTTCCGTACCAAAAACGTGCATGCCCAAGTAGAAAGGAAACATGGCGGCCCCCCGGGCGGATTTATTGAGAAGCAGTCGCTTGGAAAAAACCCAAATTGACGTTCTGAAGTGGATCTTCGTCTGATGAAAAACAAGAAGGGCCCCGGCCCCATCCCAAGAACTGCAGCCCCCTTAAAAGAAAAATTTTGCAGTTGATTTTAAAGGATAGACAAAATGTCGGTGTAAAAATGATGTTTAGGGGATACTAGACCCCGATGAATCTTCAAAAGGTCTAGAGATAGATCTAGTTTCATTTTCCCATTTTCTCATGTCAAAAAAAGGTTTACCATGAGGGAAAAATTCCATAGCCATTTGGAAAAGGGGGAAAAAAAAATAATAGGAAGTTTTTAGGTCTAGTAGGAGTGGGGGGCCTTCGATTAGCAATGGTTCCAGAAAACCCTTAAACAACCCCAGGCATGTTTGTGTCAGGGGGAAATAGGCTGGTTCTACCTACCCCCCCGCAAAAATAAGTTCTATGTACACGTACAGTGATGGGTCACAACAGTACCCCCATCCCTAACCCCTTACCCTTTTAAGGGTTTGGTGTAAAAAAATTTCAATGGCCCTTTTCCCATGGGAGTTTATGAAACAACCTTTGGGGGAAAAAGGGTGCCGAGGTCAAAATGGTTGGTAATGGAAAAGTTGACTTTTGGCCGCAGTAAACGGGGGGTAGGGGTGGGGGGGGGGCTAAACTTGGGGTGCAAAGTGCGCCACCCACATAGTGACAAACATACTTTTGTTTTTTCACTGGTACCCCTACCTTATTCCCCTGTGACAAACACCACCACCACACCCCCAGAAAACAACACAACACACAACACACACACCCCCCCCCCTTAAAACACACACATATATCCTTACCCCACATAACACAAATACACAACACAAATATAATACCCACACCCCCCCCCCCCACATGCACTGTTACACACAGACAATTCCCCCCCCCCCCCATCCCAACTTTTTACACAGTTTCATTTTTTCCCAAACAACAACCAAAAGAACGCAGGGGAAAAAAATTGAGAATTTAAATAGATATAATTTTAGTAAAAATGAGTTGTGTTTTGTGTTTTTGGGCATGGGTTTTTTGGGGGGTTTGGTGGTGGGTTGTGGTTGTGGTTGTTGTGTGTGTGTATGTGTGAGACCTGTGACCCCATGGATACAGGTATTTAAACTTTCCCAAAAGGGCCAAGCCCTCTGTAAAAAAAGTTACATTTGGGGGGTTTGTTAGGCCATTTTTATTTTTTTTATGGAATGATTTTTTTTAGTATTTTGTAAATTTTTTTTTTTGTCATTGAAGGTGTTTGCGTCATGATATTTTTTTGTATAGAATAGAAAATATTTTAGTATTGTTGTAACATTTTTCTTTGTCATTGGTGGGTTTTTTTTACTTGTTTTTTGTTTATTTTTAGTTTGTTGTTTGGAAGTTTGTTTTCGTTTGTTGTTTGGTAGTTTTGTTTGTTTTGGTGGTGTTTGTGGGGGTTGTGTCTGGTGTTTAGTGGGGGAGTAAGGGTTCTAATGGGGGGATCTCTTTTTGCATGAATCAGTAAGGTAAAAATGGATTTTCTTACTCATGGTTTGAAGACAACGAAAATTTACACAACTGATACAGTCCTTTTAGTGTTGCGTCATTTTTTTGTTTCTTTTTTAAGGGGAATTTAGGGGGGATGATTTTAGGTGGTAAGTAATATTTTTCATGATTTTTTTTTGCACTGCGAAAAGTCTTTTATTTGAAGTCACTGCACAAATTTGGGGTTGTGTGTGGGCCCCCGGGCCGGGCGGCATTCTGTGTGTTGGGGTGGGTTTTATGTGTGTGTGTGTGTGTGTTTTGTTGTGTGTTGTGGGGTGTGTTGTGTTTTTTTGGTTTTTTTGGGGGTTAATTATTTTTTTTAAGTCTGTTTTATAATGGTTTTTTTTTACATTTTATTGTATGTGGTAGTATGTGTACACTTTTCATGTGTCTATACTGCATTTTTTTTTTTTGAGTTTGCTGTTAAAATGTGTGTTTTGGGCGTGCTGGGTGGGCTGGGGTTTTGGTGCCCCCGTGTGTTGGTGTGTGTGTGTTGTGTTGGTTTGTGTGTGGTGTGTGTGGTTTTTGGGGTGTTTTGGGGTGGGTGTGGGGGAAAATGGGGGTGTGTGTGTGTGTGTTGTTAATTTTTTTTTGGTTTTTTTAATGTGGTTTTTTGGGGCTTATGTGTTTTTTTTGTTTAAAAATTTTTTATGTTGGGTTAAAATTTTGATGGTTTTTTTTTCCCCCTGTTTTTGGGTGTCTTTTGCTTGCATGAAAACCTTGGGCATGAAAAAGGGGGTTGTTTTTACTTGTTAATGAATGTTTTTAATTCTTGTTCTTGGTATTTTTCATTATCGTTCAGTTTATGCTGTTAACTGGATGAGGCACCCTTCCCCCGCTTCAAACAGTGAAGTAAATTTTTTTTTTAAACATTTTTGGGGAAAAATTTTAAAAAACTGCAGAAAAAAAAAAGATTTAAAATATAAGAAAAAAAAAAATAAAGATATCCATAAACCCAGGAAATTTAAAAATGTAATTTGGGAAGGCTACAAAAGATTCATTTATCTGTTTTTAAACATGTATGTTTTTATCCTTTTTTCTCTCCCCCTCCAAAATTGACATTCCTAACTTGAGCGGGGTAAGGTCTCTTCACCACTCTTTGAAACGGGCTTTTTTTTTAAGTTTAGCACATAATGAAAAACAAAAAAAAAGGGATGTATGAAAAACAACAACAACAAAGAAACCACCTAAAGCAAAACCAAAAGAAAACAAAATTTTTGCCAAACCAAGGGTTATGTAAGTTTGGTAGGAAGTGTAAGTCGTGGAAAACCGTAGGTGCATTTTCATTCATTGTAGAACTTTTTGCAAAAAGTGATTGTACGTAAGATAATTTAAAAGGTAGAATCGCTTGGTTTGGTTTTCCGCGTGTTACTCTTTATGAAATCTTTTTATTGTCCCCCTTTTGATGTAGGACCAGGACAAGTTCCACCCCTTTTTGAGGAATATTGCTTAATCATAGGGGGGTTCTTACCCCAAAATGATTAGTCTATCCGATTCTGATTTTGGTTTTTTTTTGTTTTGTCCCCGATCTGTTCTTGCTATGAGTATTATGTCCAGAATCCTGTAGCTTTTTCTGGTAGGTCTGAAAATTTTGGGGTTTGGGTGTTCTTTCCTTCTTAAAAGTTGTTTTAATTTTTTTTTGATTTGTTGGGGATCCCAGTGCTCAGGGATTCTAGTTGTTCTAAAGCGGTGTTTGTGAAGAAAAAAACCCAAATTTGGCAATTTCAAAATTTTGAAAAATTTTTTTGGGGTAGCAACCAGCAGTGCGAATGAGGTAAATGCTCAATTCTTGCTTTGTTGAAATCGCATTTTAAGATGTTTTCCAGCCATAGGGTTTTGATAGGTCAGGGAAATTGCTGGATATTTTTGACAGATTTTAGGGGAGCAAATAGGGATTTTTTTAGTGCAGTGAATCCTTTTTTGAACAAATTTTGAATCCAACCAAATTCTCAAGTTGTTGTGTACCCCGTAGTTTTATTGGATGGACATTTTGCTAGGCTGTTTCAAACGTTTGTTTATATAGAATATGTTCCCCTATTAAATACAATAATTTTTTTTGTGTGTTTGTTTAAATTTTCATTTTACTGCACCAAACCGTTCCCCCCCCCTTGGAAAATGGGGAGGAGAAACAAGAAGTACAATGGAAAAAGGGTATATGTTTTCTGTTTGTATTTGTATGTGTATAGGCCCCCCCCTTTTTGTACATTTTGCTTTGTTTGCATGTATTTTTGTCTTTGTGTGGGGAGAAGCAAGATGTCAGCAAGATTCTTTGTTGGTGGTTTGGCTGAGAATTTTTTGGCCCCGTGCGAGGGGTTTTTTTTCTTTGATAAGTTTTAAAAATCTGAAAAAATTGGGGGAATAGTTTAGTAGTGTGAAAGGATTTTGGGGTGACGAAAAAAAAAACAGTAAGTTGGATTAGGTTCCTATCGTTTTTTTTTTAAAAAAGGATATTCCGGTTTTTTGGTATCCGACTATCCGTGGGGAAATTTTGGTGGTAACTGAAACAATGACAAGGGGAAAGTGATTGGTTTTTATTCTGGGGTGTGATTTGTAATTTGGATGTGCCCCATTGTTGTCAAGCAGTTCCACCAAAATTTTAAAAATTTTAAAAGTTTTGGGGGGTCCCAAAAACAACCGGCCATGAGAAAAAATTTGAACTGGAAGTGGCTAGAGGAAAAATCGAGTGCCTTGTTTTTATCCCTGTGGTCAAGTTTTTATTTTATTTAGTGAAGCAAGAACAAAAAAAATACAGAGAACGAGAAAGTGTGATTTGAAAAAAAAAATTTTTGCATTGTGACACTATACAAACTGAAATCGCCCCGTGAGGCAAAAGGGTCTGAATATGAAAACTGCGAAAAAAAAAAAAAAAAAAACCCCATTTTTCGCAGAGTAAAAAACCAAAAGAGCAAACTTGAACAGCTGTCAGGGAAAAGAAGGCTGAAAGGAAGAACATCAGTCCACCCCCCAAAAAGTATCCCCATAAGTGTAGTTTTTCTTTTTCTTTTCCCTTTTCCTTCCCCCATTTTTAACTTTTAAAACCTTTGACTCCCCGCACCCCATCCGCCAAAAATCCCCCATTTAACCCCTGCTGCAAAAGCAAAAACTTTTAAACCCTTTGTTCCCACCCTATCCATCAGCTTTTGCAAAAAAGCTGGTGATAGGATGAAGGATTCAAGGAAACAAAGGGGTTAAGTTTTTTGCGTTGGTAGATAGGGTGGGAGGGCCAAAGGGTTTTTTGACTGTTCACATCCATTTTAAGAAATGATGTCAGTTTTGATTGAAGTGTTTCATTGTGCCACACTTTGTTTTGGACCCTTTTAAGGTAAATTTCTGTGACAGATTTAAACAGTTTAGTCAGCTTTGATAAGCTGATTTCTTGTGTCCCCATCTTGGGGTTGTAAAAGAAAACTGTTTTGATGGAAATTTCCTTCAAAATTGGAGTAACATGCCTTTTCATGGCTATTTTTATTTGGTTTTTTACTTTTCTTGGGACTTAGCTTGTACATTTAATGCCCAAATTTTCCCCCCAAGTGCCATTAATTATTGCTATTTTTTCAGGCCCCGCCCCCTTTCCCCCTTTTTTGGTTTAATTTTAAAAACCTTTTTAAACATTGTCAAAACATTGTGCCTTTTAAATGTCCTTAATTCTTTACCCCCAACTGCCATATGTTTAAAATTTTTAAAATTTTTGTCCCCACAAAAAAATTGCCATATCCCCCCCCGCTTTCCCTTTTTACATTTTTTTGGCCCCCCTTTAAAGAAAAAAAAGCCATATTTTTTTTGTCCTTATTTTTCATTGTCAAAAAATTTCCATAGCCTTAATCTTGTTTCCAGACGGTTTTCCATATGCCTTAAACATTGTCAAACATTTGCCAAAATGCCCCCTTAAACAATGAAAAAAAATTTCCCCCTATGTCCCCCCCTTTTTAAAAATTTCCCCTTTTTCCCAACATTTCCAAAAATGTCATTTCCCTACCCCTTTTTAAGACAGCATGAGCGTTGCCAAAGTAAAAAACATGATTTCAGCAAATATTTTAACTGAATTTGTTTGGAGTTAGTTCAAGAGGGATTCGTTGGCCCCGACCCCCTCCATTTTCACGCCCCCCCAAATTGCCAGCGTTTTCTGGCAGACTTCCTGAGCCCCTGCAAAACCCTTAGCCTTGTGCCCTTGAAGGTCCCTTTAGACGGGGGAGGATGGAAAGGGCTATGACATACAAGCTGATCCCCAAAAAATGGAAACATGAAGATGGGCAGTGACCAAGCCCGTTTTTTAAATTTTTGGACTGGGAATGAACTTGGGATAAAAAAATTTATTAGGTCTTGAGTTTTTTAAATGATAAATGGGTGGTATTTGAACAAAAACCCCAAAATTTAAAAAGGGATTTCGTTCTTTTAAAATTTTCCCCCCACACATTTGTTTTTATTGATTGGTTTTTTTTAGATACTGAAAACAAAAAGATTCAACTGCGGGGGAAATTTTTCTCCGATCCTTACAAGGGGCTTTGTCCCGGACCCCACTTGGACCATCAGCGTTCCAAGACCTTTGGCTAAAGTTTCGTTATTTCCCCCTTTTTTTCCCTTTCCCATTGCCCCCTGTGCGGCTGGTGATGTGTGCGTGCGTGGGTGGTTGTGGTGTGTGGTTGGGGGGGTTGTTGTGTGTTTTGTGTGGGTGGGTGTGTGTGTGGTGTTTTTGTTGGTTTTGTTGGTGTTTTGTCCCCTGTGTTTTGGTGTGGTTTTGGGGTGTGTGTGTGGGGTGTTAGACCAAAATTTAGTTGAGGTCTCCGTTTTTTATTTAGCATGACTGAAACTCAAATAGGAAAAAGTCAACAACCGAGTCATAATGACATAGAGACCGTCACCCCCACCCCCCCCCCCATCCCCCCTCTTTTTGCTTCTGTTGGCCATTGTCAGTGCAAAGGATTTTGAGCAAGGAGAATCTGCTGGAAACATCAGTGGGAGATTGGGGGGGGGAGCGATATAGAAAATTTTCTGAGTGCCCCGAAAACAAAAAGATTCAGGGTTCAGTGAAAGTTTTCCACCCGGCGGGGCATGGAATTATTATGGCAAATCAAAAGGGCCCCCCTTTGAGAATGGTTAATTTGGGTAACCAAAAAAATTAGTAATTTGTGAGCACAGCAAAAGTCTTGAGTGCAAATCGCCACCAGTATAATTTTTTTCTCATGTTTTTTTTTTTTGTTTCTTTTCTTTTTTACATTTTTTTCTCTTTGTTTTGTTTTTTTTTGTAAGGCTTCAGGTTTCTTGTTGTTTGTAAGGCATAGGGTTTTTTTTAGCGTTTTATTACCCCCATGGTAAATGAAAAGAATTTTCCCCTTTATCGTTTCCTTTATTTTTTGTTAGTGGGAAATGTACACCTGCCCCCTCTTTAGTGTCGGCATCTTTTGGGTGGGTGTGGCTACTTTTTTGGTATAAAATTTTGGTCTTTTTTTATGTTTTATTTCGTGCCTGTTTTAAAAAGCAGGGCTGGTGGTTTTTTACGGGAGGATGATACTTTCATGCCGGGACCCTCTGACTGCTGCAAGGGTTAGTCCTCTTTGCAGCTTGTCCTTCAAAAACAGTCAAAAAGGGTGAATATTATGCGGGTTTCCCAATTTTTTAACGTTTCCCCCCCCCCCTTGTCCACAGCTTTCCCCGGCCCTTCTTTTAACAAAATGAAGGAAATGAAGGTTAAAAATTCTTCAATCCTATTAGTCTTCCTTGTACTTTCCCCCTTTCCCATTCCCCCCTTCCTTTCATGGGGGCTTTTTAAAATTATGCCTCTGATTGACAAAAAGATTCTATATTTTAAATTTTGTGAAATTTCCAGTAAATTTTTACGTATTTTTCAACAACAACTGACTGCTTCTGTAGTCCCTGCAGGTTGGTGTTAAGTGAGGGGATTTTTTTTTTTGTAAGTTGTGCTTTAGTGTCCCCCCTAATTTTTGTTTTGGGCAGGAATTTTGTACTATTGAATTTTCTTTTAAAACCCAAGTTATTTTATCTTATTGGGTTTAAATTTCTGGCTTGAAAAACTGATTTTTTATGTTGATATCATTGGACAAGGGAGGTAAGCGTGACAGTTCCCCCAAAATTCAGACATTAAAAAACATTCCAGGATTTGTCAGCAAACTGGAAACAGTAAATGCTAATTTGAAAAAAAATCTGTTAACAAATGGAAAACAATGAAAAAGTGTTGGAATAAAATATGTTAGTAAACTGGGGAAAAATTTAAATTTGCTTATTTGAAATAAAACAGTGTTTGAAAACTGAAAAAAAACAAAAAAACCAAGACAGCAAACAGCCGTTGGAATGAAAATATGTTAGCAAACTGGGAAAAAAAGTAAAAAAAAGCTAATTTTAACCCTTTTACTGCCGGAAAAAAAAAGCTATTTTTGAACTCCTGTTGTTGGGGCAAATTTTTATTTTTTTCGGGGATATTTCCCCAAAGTGTGCATTGCTTTCTTTACTGACGATTCTTAAGATTTTGGCATGTTTTTTACCTTATACCCTGTCTATGATGTGATATAAAAAAATTTGGTTTTGTTTTTTTAATTTGTATGGAAAAAAAATTACAAGTTTTTTTTTTTTTTAAAAAAAAAAGACAGTTTCGGAAAAAAAAACAAACCCCTATTAAAGGAAAATAAAACCCCAAAGAAAAAAAGTCAAAAGGGAAAAATGTCGGTTCATTGTACCCAATAATAAAAGTAGAACTCCCTTGCGAAGTTCAGTGACATAAGCTGAAATTCGGATCATCTTCTTCGTGCAAGAGACCAGACAAAAGAGGGGATGCTGGGTTGGTTCATCCCCCCATCTTCACAAATCATCGTCATCTTATCCCAAAAAGTCCTCTTCATCATGTCTTGGGCTTTTTTGGGCTTTTATCTAAAAACTTTTTTACGGAAAACCCTCGGAAAAAATGATCGAATGGCGACCAACGAGCTGCCCGAAGCGAGCGCCATCTTGGATATCTAATTGGGTTTTTTTTTCTCCGAAAGTCCTTGTTCAAAGAAAAAATACAGTGACACCAATCATTTGGGCCAAAAATCAAAGGGTACAACCCCAAACAGTTTGAGGGTTTTTTTTTTCCCTTTTAGTTTTGCCAGGCGAAGCCGACAAAAAAAAAGAACTGAATTTCCCTGTTGTTAGGCCCTCACTACCAAAAAACCAAAAACGGGCGTTACGTTCTAGGCAGTCAAGGGGTTAATAAAATATGTTAGGAAACTGGCAAACAGGGAAAAAGTCGTTGAATAAAAAAAAAGTGAACAAATGGAAAACGTAAAAAAAGTTTTTTTTGAATAAAAAAGTGTTAAAAAAAAAACATAAATGTTTTAATTTGATAAACCTTTAACCCAAAAACTGGAAAACAGTGAACAGTCGGGTTTGGGTTTAATATATTTGCAAACTGAAAAAAAAATGGCGCCATGGAAAAAAATCTTGTGCTTCGGCCACCAAAGTGATTTGACGTACGTATCACCACTTCTTTTTGGGATGAAAATGGGGGGTTGCCCCCGGGGGGGGGAAACATCAGGCAAACTGAAATCCCTGGGGGGAGGGGCCCGATAGAAAGTGCGCCTTTTTCGATAGTTTTTTCCTATGATGGGTCAGGGGCTGATTCTTTGATAGATCAGGTGGCATGATTTAGATAGAAAACAGGTGGCAGATTCCTATGATAGTACGGTGGGATGATTTTCCCATGATAAAAACAGGTGGCATTTATTCCCTTTATAGATACAGGTGGCATATTTCCTATGATAGATACAGGTGGCCGATTCCCCCATGTTTTGATAAAAGGGGGAGATTCCATATAGATACAGGTGGCATTTTTAAATTTCCTTTGATAGATAAGGTGGCATGATTCCTTTATGAAAATACAGGTGGGGCCCAGAAATTTCCTTTGATAATACAGGTGGCATGATTTCCCCATGATGAACAGGTGGATGATTCCTATGATAGATACAGGGGGGAAAAGATTCCTTGATAGAACAGGGGGCATGATTTCCCCATGTTTTGTACGGTGGGTGTTTCCTTTGATAGTTCAGGTGGCAAAAGATTCTTATATAGATTCAGGGGGGAAAAACAGGGGGCTCTTATTGGTTTTCACCTGTAATTTTTTGTGGGGGTTTTTGTCAGGTGATTATGTACACGGTTGATTTTAAAACCTTGGACTCAAAATCTCATTTTTTTTTTTGGGGTCCCGTCCCCATTTTGAAAATATGTCCTTGTCATGCTCATCTCAATGCTCCCAGTAATTCTGGGGGGTGTCGCTTTTGTGTTTCATGAGGCCCCTCTTTCCCCCCCCTTTCCTTTTTAAGACTCTTAGGATTTTGTGCAGGTCCCAGAACCCCTCAGCGGGATAGATTTCAGTGAAGATGTTATTGTATGGAAATACCCGGTACAAGGGGGTCTTTTTGAACGGTCATTTTCAAACTGTCTTGTATAATGTTGCATTAAAAAATATTAAAGTATAGGGGGG
>JAPXFY010005848.1:5000-14024 GCA_030674185.1 Monoplex corrugatus
CACATATCTCCTCTCCTGGCACAACTTCACTGGCTCCCTGTATCAAAGCGCATACAGTACAAACTAGACACAATGTGCTACAAAAGCCTCAATAACGCAGCCCCCGATTACCTGTCAAGCCTACTTGAGATCTATGTTCCCTCACGTACCCTCCGCTCTGCCTCCGATCCTCTGACTTTTCGCTTTCCACGCACTAAGCTCAATACCTATGGTCCACGAGCCTTCTCTGTTTCTGGTCCACTCTCCTGGAACAAACTTCCTCTCTCAGTCCGTCAGCAACCTACTTTTGCCTCCTTCAAGTCCGCTCTCAAAACTCACCTTTTCTCCTCTGCATAAAATCCTAACCTCACTCAACCCCCTCTGCAGCCTGTCTCCGCTCGGAGGGGAATCACTTTGTTTTAATATATAATTGTATATGATGTGCTCTCTGTGGTTTTCCATTGGTTTTATTCTTGCTTTTATTGCTTTTATTCTTTTCTCCCCATTTGTGGCCATGCATGTGTGTGTGTGTGTGTGTGTGTGTGTGTGTGTGTGTGTGTGTGTGTGTGTGTGTGTGTGTGTGTGTGTGTGCGTGTGTGTGCGTGCGTGCGTGTGTGCGTGTGTGTCTTTTCGGCGCTTGGATTTGATTTTGTCGAGATTTGCGCTATATAAATATTGTAATTATTATGTATGCATGTGCGTACGTATGTATGTATGTATGTACGTATGTATACGCTTAGATTTATGTATGTATGTATGTATGCATGTATACGCTCAGCTTAGATTTATGTATGTAAGTATGTAAGCATGTATGTATGCATGTATACGCTCATATGTATGTAGGTATGTATGCATGTATACGCTCAGCGCTTAGATTTGATTTTATCAAGATTTTGCGCTATATAAATAAAATATATTATTATTATTATTATTAATTGTTACCTTAATTGATACAATGCCTTCATGATTACATAGATTCATTCATTCCATACGCAATTTTTTCCCCGTCTAAAAGCACGTATGTGAATAGACGTTAAAAGAAATAACGAACGAACAGAGGGTCTATCTGGATAAGGTTCAGGTGCTATCAACATTGTACGAGATATATAAACATGCACGGGTAGGTCGTAGAGAAAACATTATGTCTTGTCATCATTATATGTTGTTCCTGCGTGGCGTTGTTGATCATGTCCCTCTAAACGAATCTATCTTTTGTCGCTGCAAGCATATCTCTTGATCTTTTTGTCCCTCACCCAGACTGCAAAACTGTCCAACATTTTCTCCTTGGGTCTACCTGGTGCTCTTTTTCCATCTAGCTTTCATGTTGTGACAAGGTGTTTAAATATCTCTAGCGTCAGAAAAATGTCCTATAAACGTTGTTTGTTTGTCTTTGCCTGATCTTCTTCGTTAATGATCTTTTTGATGTCTGCTTCTCTCAAGATTGATTCGTTTGTTTTCTTTGCTGTCCGTGGAACGTTCTTTTTAGAAACCACATTAATTTTCAGCTGCCTCAATCTTGTTTGACTTCGCTTGTTGATTGTCCAAGCCTCTCATCCGTACATCAGTATATCAGCACAGCGGAATATTTTGAATCAAAGACCTAGATATTCTTCTCTCTCTCTCTCTCTCTCTCTCTCTCTCTCTCTCTTCTCTCTCTCTCTCTCTTTCTTTCTCTCTCTCTCCACATACACACACACACACACATATATATATATGTTACAGTCAGACTGTGAAATCAGTCATTTCGTGAAATGACTAAAATTTTCAGTCATTTCATGAACTGACTGTGAGGGTCAGTCGTTTCACGAAATGACTAAAATTCCTAGTCATTTCATGAAATGACTGAAATTAATGGCCAGACATTTCATGAAATGACTGAAAATTTTGTATATGATTGGATAGAATTAAAACCTACACCACACACACACACACACTCACACACAAAAACCTTTTAAAATTAAAATTAAAAACCTTTTATTGATACTAATGATACGTATAAAGTTGATATAGTAAGAGCAAAACATGTTATTGTGATAGAATTAAAACATACACCAGACACACACGCACACACACATACACATTAGGGATAGAATTAAAAACCTTTTAAAATTAAAATTAATTATAAAATTAATGATAATAATGATACTTATAAAGTTGATATAGTAAGAGCAAAACATGTTATTGTGATATCACATCAACACATAGAGTCTTATTTGTTAGAACAGCTCAAACTGTTGTGACATCGGCTGTTGCAGAGAAGTCGCGCCTTAAAACACTTGCATCTCTTCGTTTGACATTTAGCCGGACCATTACACGAGCATTTCACGAAACCTTGTCCTCCACTTATCGACATTTGAATCACAGCCTGTCTTAGAGAAATTTCAGTGTCCTGGTTGATGTCATTCTCGCTCAGAAGCTGTTCGGGACAAACGTCAAACTGATTACGGGAATATCTGCCTTTGAGAACACCACTCCTTGTAGCTATTCTGTAGTTGTTATTGTCATCGCGACTCACAATAACACCAAGAATGTTTCGCGGATCACCACGTCCTCGATCCACTAATGGAATTGGCACAGCAACATTGTTTCCTATTTCGCCAGCAACAAGTTCAACTCTGCTACGCTTAACCATTCGTTCTGCTTGGACAGTTTGTGATGCACTAGCTGCCAATCGCTGGTTGATAATGTCGGATTGTCGTTGGTCAAGTTGGTCAGTTGTAGGAGGCTGATTGGCTGGCGATGTCTCAGGCTGTTGCTCGTCGGTCGATGGTTGCGGTACTGACTCGTCACTTCTGGATGGTGGTGTTTCTTCGGATTGTGTCGTTTCTGGTGGAACTAGAGTTGCAAGCAAATCTTGTTCTGTCTCTAGTCGGCTGATCACTTCGGTTGGTAGTGACGTTGAAGTTAGTCCAACACGAGCACTGGTCCCAAACATTGCAGTATAAGGGCTTCTGTTGATTCCAGCGTGATGCGAAGAATTCTTTGCGAACTGAACGAACTTGATGCCCATTGTCCAATCTGTTGAGTTGTTATCTGCCATCCAGGCCACAAGCATGTCTTTGATATCGCTGTTGGCTCTTTCAACTGAACCCTGACTCTGAGGATGTCTGGGTTTGCCATGAACGATCTTCAGGCCGGGCCACAGGGTCGCAAGTTCTGTAATTATGGCAGCGGTAAACTCCGAACCATTATCCGATTGGAGAACAACTGGTGCACCTATCAGAAGGAAGATGTCAGCAAGCTGGAAGGCTACCTCAGTGGCTCGTTTGGATGTAAGTGGTCGCAGAATGCAGAACTTGGTCAAATGGTCTTGATACACCATGATCCATTTGAAACTGTTGTGGCTCATGGATTGCATGTCCATCAGGTCAATCTGTCCTCTGGATGCAAACTCGGTCGTCAGTATCGGTTTCACAACCACTCCCTTGGTCATGGGACGTTTTCTCTTTTTCTGGCATTCCTGGCACAATGACTTGAATAGTTCGACATCATCTCTCAAAATATTGGCATACTTCACAGATAGTTCCTTCATCATTCTATCTCTACCACCATGACCAGTTGCAACATGGGCTTTCTTGATGACGTCGAATGTGTCTTCTATGCTGGCGTAGTAGACTGGAAGTTCGTCGGGTGTCTGGCGTTTCTTTATAAGTTTCTGCACATCACCACATTCAAGAATTTCATACTTGTTAAGTAGATAATATTCGTGGCGGGACTTGGTCTTTGATGACTCACTGGCAGCCTTGATCTCTTCAATTGTCTTGTAGTAAACATCCTTTGGAATAAGATTCTTTGGACATTTATTGTACTTCTCAAGCAAGTCATTACGAAATCTCAACTCTATACTGTCTGACATTTTTATTGTCGTGACTCACAATAACACCAAGAATGTTTCGCTTAACAGTCGCATGTGCACGAGAGCAGGAAGCGTGCTAATTCCTGACAGGAAAGCTCGCGCTCAAGGTGTGAAAGCCACGAGCTAGCAAACAAGCCGGCACGAGCAGCGGCGTGGTGGGCACTCAACAACTGCTGACAGCGAATGCAAGTTACACAAGTTGACTGAAATCAGTCAGACTGTGAATAAAATGTAACTAAATTTTAGTCATTTCACACATACACACATACACATACACACGCATATATATATATATGTATATATTTATATATATATATACATGTATATATGTATATATATATGTATATATATATATATATGTATATATATACATATATCTATGTATGTATATACATATACATTGAATTTCATTTGAAACTAGGGATGGGTATGGCAGCTATTTTTCTCTCAAAGCGTGCAAATGTGTTTTTTTTTTCAGTTTTGCATAATATTCTTCTATCACTTTGACCAGAAAGATAACAGTACCAGCTATAACAAATCATTCTTGTATCGTCCGATTCTTTGAACTCATTTGTCCTCGCTGCTCATAATTGAGTAAAGATCCATTGGTAAAGAGCTGAGAAACTTCTACGCACACATTTGGATCACAAGCTCGCGCACACGTGCTCCCATCCACCCTACCACCATTCCCCCACACACACAGCCCACACACTCACTCACACACACACACACACACACACACACACACACACACACACACACACACACACACACACACACACACACACACCCCACAGCACAACACATACACAACACACACACACACACACACACACACACACACACACACACACACACACACACACACACACACACACACACACACGTCTAATATAACTTATAGTGAAAATAGGTTAAATTAAAGAACGAACGAACGAACGAACGAACACACACACACACACAAACACACTCACACACACACGCACGCACACACACACACACACACACACACACACACACACACACACACACACACACACACACACACACACACACATTTCATCAATAGGACTTTTAAAACGGTTTTTTTTTTTCCAAGAATTTAAAACAGAGGACTATCGATCGAAAGCTGGCGCCAACAAGGGAACCTTTCGACTCGTGTGTGATATCGACTGTACGTGTTGTAATTGCTGCATTGAGCGGTTCACGTTACTTGGGACATGTTCTCCTTCACAACGTGGAAGTCCAGTAAACGTTGATATATCACGTAATTTGTTATGAGCCATGTTTTTGTTGTTATTGTTGTTGCTGCTGTTTTTGCCGTTGGTTGTGGTGGTGGTGGTGGTGGTAGTTTAGGTGGTGGTGGTGGTGATGATGTGTGGTGACGATGATAGTTTGTTTTTTACATCACATCCATCTTCTTCTTCATCATCATCATCATCATCACCATCATCATCATCACCATCCGCACCATCACCACCACCATCATCATTATCATTATCATCATCATCATCATCATCATCACCATCATCATCACCATCATCACCATCACCATCATCACCATCATCATCATCATCATCATCATCACCATCATCATCAACGACGTCTTCTTTGTTCTCTGTTTGTTCCTCAGCCTTTCCTCTTTTTTCCTCTCTGTCTTGTTCTGTCTTGTTCTGTCTTTTTCTGTCTTGTTCTGTCTTGTTCTGTCTTGTTCTGTCTTGTTCTGTCTTGTTCTGTCTTGTTCTGTCTTGTTCTGTCTTGTTCTGTCTTGTTCTGTCTCGTTCTGTCGTGTTCTGTCTTGTTCTGTCTTTTTCTGTCGTGTTCTGTCTTTTTCTGTCTTTTTCTGTCGTGTTCTGTCTTTTTCTGTCTTTTTCTGTCTTGTTCTGTCTTGTTCTGTCGTGTTCTGTCGTGTTCTGTCTTGTTCTGTCGTGTTCTGTCTTTTTCTGTCGTGTTCTGTCTTTTTCTGTCTTGTTCTGTCTTGTTCTGTCTTTTTCTGTCTTGTTCTGTCTTGTTCTGTCGTGTTCTGTCTTTTTCTGTCTTGTTCTGTCTTGTTCTGTCTTTTTCTGTCTTGTTCTGTCTTGTTCTGTCTTTTTCTGTCTTTTTCTGTCGTGTTCTGTCTTGTTCTGTCTTTCTTCTGTTCTGTCTTTCTCTCTGTTTGCTTCTTCTCTGTCTTGTCTGTTTTCTTGTCTTTGTTCTTCGTCGTGTTTCTGTCTTTTCTTCTGTCTCTGTTTGTTCTGTCTTTCTGTCTTTTTCGTCTGTGTTCTGTCTGTTCTGTCTTGTCTGTCTTTCTGTCTCTGTCTTTCTGTCTTTCTGTCTGTTTCTGTCTTTTCTGTCTTGTTTTTCTGTCTTGTTTCTGTCTGTTTCTGTGTCTTGTTCTGTCTTTTCTGTCTGTTCTGTCTTGTTTCTGTCTTTTGCTTTTCTGTCTGTTCTGTCTTTTGTTCTGTCTTTGTTCTGTCTTTTCTTGTCTTTTTCTGTCTTGTTCTGTCTGTTCTGTCTTGTTCTCTTTGTCTGTCTTTTCTTGTCTTGTTCTGTCTTTTCTGTCTGTTGTCTTTTTTCTGTCTGTTCTGTCTTGTCTTTGTTCTGTCTTTTCTGTTTCTGTCTTTTCTGTTCTGTCTTTTCTCTGTTCTGTCTTTCTGTCTTGTTCTGTCTTTTTCTGTCTTGTCTTTCTTCTGTCTTTTCTGTCTTTTTCTTCTTTCTGTCTTGTCTCTGTCTTTTTTCTGTCTTTTCTGTCTGTCTGTTTTGTCTTTTCTGTCTTGTTTCTGTCTTGTTCTGTCTTGTTTCTGTCTTGTTCTGTCTGTTCTGTCTTTTCTGTCTTGTTTCTGCTTCTGTTTTCTGTCTTGTTTCTGTCTGTTCTGTCTTTTCTGTTCTGTTTCTGTTCTGTTCTCTGTTTTGTCGTCTTTCTGTCTTGTCTGTCGTCTTTCTGTCTTTTTCTGTTTTCTGTCTGTTCTGTCTTTTCTGTCTGTTCTGTCTTTGTTTGTCTTCTGTCTGTTCTGTCTTTGTTCTGTCTTTTCCTGTTTTTCTGTCTGTCTGTTTCTGTCGTTTCTGTCTTCTGTCTTTGTTCTTTCTGTCTGCTTTTCTGTCTTTTCTGTCTTTTCTGTCTGTTCTGTCTTTTCTGTCTTTTTCTGTCTTTTCTGTCTGTTCTGTCTTGTTCTGTCTTTTCTGTTTTTCTGTCTGTGTCTTTGTCTGTTCTTTCTTCTGTTCTGTCTTTCTGTCTTGTTCGTTGTCTTGTTTTGTTTCTTCTGTCTTTTCTGTCTTTTCTGTCTGTCTGTCTTTCTGTTTTGTCTGTTCGTCTTCTGTCTTTCTGTCTTCGGTTCTTCTTTCTCTGTTTCTGTCTGTTCTGTCTTGTCTTGTCTTCTGTCGTTCTGTCTTTTCTTCTTGTTTCTTCTGTTCTGTTCTGTCTCTGTTTCTGTCTTTTCTGTCTTTCTGTCTTGTTCTGTCTGTCTGTCTTGTTCTTTTCTGTCTTGTCTTCTGTTCGTCTTTTTCTGTCTCTTTCTGTCTTGTCTTTCTGTCTTTTCTTGTCTTGTTCTGTCTTGTCTTCTGTCTTTTTCTGTCTTTGTTCTGTCTTGTTCTGTCTTTTTCTGTCTTTTCTGTCTGTTTCTGTCTGTTTCTGTCTTCTTTCTGTCGTTTCTGTCTGTTCTTTGTTCTGTTTTCCCGTTTTCTTTTCTGTCTTGTTCTGTCTTTTTTCCTGTCTGTTTCTGTCTTTTTCTGTCTTTTTCTGTCTTGTTCTGTCTTGTTCTGTTTTTCTTCTGTTCTGTTTCTGTCTTTTTCTTCTGTTCTTGTCTGTTTCTGTCTTTTCTGTTTTTTTTCTGTTGTTTTCTGTCTTGTTTCTGTCTTTTCTGTCTGTTCTGTCTTTTCTGTCTTGTTTTCTTGTCTTCTGTCTTTTTCTGTCTGTTTCTGTCGTTTTCTGTCTTGTTCTGTCTTTCTTCTTCTGTTTTCTGTCGTCTGTTTCTGTCTTTTTCTGTCGTGTTCTGTTCTGTTCTTCTGTTTCGTTTGTTTCTGTCTTTTCTTGTCTTGTTTCTGTCTTTTCTCGTTCTTTTCTGTCTGTTTCTGTCTGTTTCTGTCTTTTTCTGTGTGTCTGTCTGTTCTGTCTTTTCTGTCTTTTTCTGTCTGTCTGTTTCTGTCTGTGTTCTGTCTTGTTCTGTCTCTGTCTTTCTGTCTGTGTTCTGTTTTTCTGTCTTTCTGTCTTTTCTTCTGTGTTCTGTCTTTTCTGTCTTTTTCTTTCTGTCTTGTTCTGTCTTTTTCTGTCTGTTCTGTCTTGTCTTCTGTCTTTGTTCTGTCTGTTCTGTCTTTTTCTGTCTGTTCTGTCTTTTCTGTCTTTTGTCTGTCTGTTTTTCTGTCTTTCTCTGTTCTGTTCTGTCTGTTCTTGTCTTTTCTTCTGTTCTGTCTGTCTTCTTTTCTTCTTTTCTGTCTGTTTTCTGTCTTGTCTTCTGTTCTTTTGTCTGTCTTGTTTTCTGTCTGTCTTTCTGTCTTTTTCTGTCTGTTTCTGTCTGTTCTGTCTTTTTCTGTCTTGTTTCTGTCTTTCTTCTTTCTTTTTTCTGTCTGTTCTGTCTTTTCTGTCTTTGTTCTTCTGTTCTTCTTGTTCTTTCTTTCTGTCTTTCTGTCTGTTCTTTTCTGTCTTGTTCTGTCTTGTTTCTGTCTGTCTGTCTTGTTCTGTTCTGTCTTTTCTGTCTCTTTTCTGTCTTTTCTGTCTGTTCTGTCTTTTCTGTCTGTTTTCTGTTTTTCTGTTCTGTCTTGTTGTCTGTCTTGTTTCCTGTTTCTTTTTCTTCTTGTTTTCTCTGTTCTGTCTTTTCTGTCTGTCTGTCTTTTTCTTGTTCTGTCTTCTGTCTTGTTTTCTGTCTGCTGTTCTTGTTCTTTTCTCTTGTCGTGTTCTGTCTTTTTCTTGTTCTTCTTTTTCTGTTCTGTTTTGTCTGTTTCTTTTTTGTTCTGTCGTTCTCTGTCTTGTTCTGTTTGTCTTTCTGTCTGTCTTCTGTTTCCTTTCTGTCTGTTCTGTCTGTTCTGTCTGTCTGTTTTTCTTGTTCTGTTTGTTCTGTCGTTGTTCTGTCTTGTTCTGTCTTGTTCTGTCTGTTCTGTCTGTTGTCTTTTCTGTCTGTTCTGTCTTGTTCTGTCTTTTCTGTCGTTTCTGTCTTTTCTGTCGGTTCTGTCTGTTCTGTCTTTCTGTCTTTCTGTTCGTGTCTTTTTCGGTTCTGTTC
>JAPXFY010005849.1:0-14023 GCA_030674185.1 Monoplex corrugatus
CACTGTGACAGAGATTATGTACTATGGAAAAAGGCGATTGAGTTTGTGAACTTGTCACCATGTGACAAGACTATGTACTATGGAAAAGAGGTGATTGAGTGTGATAAATCTTGTCACACTACACTATGTACTATGGAAAAGAGTCGATTGAGTGTGATAAACTTGTCACTCCTGTGACAGAGACTATGTACTATGGAAAAGAGGCGATTGAGTGTGATAAACTTGTCACTCCACTCAGTGTACTATGGAAAAGAGGTCATTGAGTGTGATGAACTTTCACTAACGGACTATTACTATGGAAAAAGAACGATGAGTTTGATTGACTTGTCGGATTCAGCTCAGTGACAGAGACTATGTACTATGGAAAAGAGGTGATTGAGTGTGATAAACTTGTCACTCACTATGTACTATGGAAAAGAGGTGATTGAGTGTGATGAACTTGTCACTCACTGTGACAGAGACTATGTATTATGGAAAAGAGGCGATTGAGTGTGATAAAACTTGTCACTCACTAAAGTACTATGGAAAAGAGGTGATTGAGTGTGATAAACTTGTCACTCTGTACAGAGCTATGTACTATGGAAAAGAGGCGATTGAAGTGTGATGAACTTGTCACTCACTGTGACAGAGACTAGTACTATGGAAAAGAGGCGATTGAGTGTGATGAACTTGTCACTCACTGTGACAGAGACTATGTACTATGGAAAAGAGGTGATTGAGTGTGATGAACTTGTCACTCACTATGTACTATGGAAAAGAGGCGATTGAGTGTGATGAACTTGTCACTCACTGTGACAGAGACTATGTACTATGGAAAAGAGGCGATTGAGTGTGATGAACTTGTCACTCACTATGTACTATGGAAAAGAGGCGATTGAGTGTGATGAACTTGTCACTCACTGTGACAGAGACTATGTACTATGGAAAAGAGGCCGATTGAGTGTGATAAACTTGTCACTCACTATGGTACTAATTGGAAAAGAGGTGATTGAGTGTGATAAACTTGTCACTCACTGTGACAGAGACTATGTACTATGGAAAAGAGGCGATTGAGTGTGATGAACTTGTCACTCACTAAAACTATGTACTATGGAAAAGAGGCGATTGAGTGTGATGAACTTGTCACTCACTGTGACAGAGACTATGTATTTATGGAAAAGAGGCGATTGAGTGTGATGAACTTGTCACTCACTATGTACTATGGAAAAAGGCGATTGAGTGTGATGAACTTGTCACTCACTATGTCAGAGACTATGTACTATGGAAAAGAGGTGATTGAGTGTTTAAAACTTGTCACTCACTATGTACTATGGAAAAGAGGTGATTGAGTGTGATAACTTGTCACTCACTATGTCAAAGACTATGTACTATGGAAAAGAGGCGATTGAGTGTGATGAACTTGTCACTCACTTCAACTATGTACTATGGAAAAGAGCGATTGAGTTGTGATGAACTTGTCACTCACTGTGACAGAGACTATGTACTATGGAAAAGAGGCGATTGAGTGTGATAAACTTGTCACTCACTGTGACAGAGACTATGTACTATGGAAAAGAGGCGATTGAGTGTGATGAACTTGTCACTCACTGTGACAGAGACTATGTATTATGGAAAAGAGGCGATTGAGTGTGATGAACTTGTCACTCACTATGTACTATGGAAAAGAGGCGATTGAGTGTGATGAACTTGTCACTCACTGTGACAGAGACTATGTATTATGGAAAAGAGGCGATTGAGTGTGATGAACTTGTCACTCACTATGTACTATGGAAAGAGGCGATTGAGTGTGATGAACTTGTCACTCACTATGTCAGAGACTATGTACTATGGAAAAGAGGTGATTGAGTGTTATAAACTTGTCACTCACTATGTACTATGGAAAAGAGGTGATTGAGTGTGATAAACTTGTCACTCACTATGTCACAAGACTATGTACTATGGAAAAGATGCGATTGAGTGTGATGAACTTGTCACTCACTGTGACAGAGACTATGTACTATGGAAAAGAGGCGATTGAGTGTGATGAACTTGTCACTCACTGTGACAGAGACTATGTACTATGGAAAAGAGGCGATTGAGTGTGGTAAACTTGTCACTCACTATGTCAGCACACGTGTGAATGTCAGTGTTGTCAGTCACCTCAAACGTCTTTCTCACACACCTTCACAGATGTTGTTGTACACCTCTTCTTTCAAATATTTGTTACAGTGGTTGCCTACAAAAGAACGTCCATGATAAGCCTGAATTGAAATGTTGTGTTTTTTTAAAATAACATCTAGCTTGGCTGCCACCGGCCCACAGAGAAAAGGCAAACTCCCGATGTCCTCTTTGAGCTGTTCAGTTTCTCTCTCTAAATGATGAACTGCATCATATATGTTGTCTTGTTCTTCCAACGTTTCGTGTGACGTGTGCCCATACAATTCTCGGAAAATGGCTTGTGTCCCCTGTCTTTCAAGTTGATATTTTTCTTTCATTTTTTTTGTTGCACTGCCTTGTGTTTTCCTACGTGTTTGAGAAAAAGTGGACTGATGTTCTTGTCTGTCAGTGTGTTGTCGTTAGCTAGTGATATTGCTATCTGTTCATCTAGACTATGGCATTCTTTTTCCAGCAGATCATGATGTTTTTTCACAATACCAAGGAGTAGGTGTAGGTAAGGAGGGGCAACATGACTCATCTGGATATCCCAAATGGGAGTGGTCACAACATTGTTGTACGCTTTGGCCTTTGTTTTTGGTCTGCCTGCTCTCTTGTATCTGTCGTGGTCGTTTTCGACGTTACTGAGGTTCTTTCTGGAATAGTGGGCTGTTGTGCTGGGGTGTTTCTCTGCATGTGATGTTTTAGAATAAAACCCGGGCTTACACCATATACATGGATGCATGCTTTGTGCTCCTGAAATTCCAAAAAGTTTGAAAAGGAATTCGTAATCTCCAAAGAGAAAAAGGCGTATTCTCATTGTGTTCCATTTCATGTTCTATAAAGCAGTGATTTGGTCTTTTAGTGGGTGCAAAACTCTCCTCAGATTTTCAACGGTATCTGCGCACTCCACCAAGCAAATCAAAAATGAATTTTCTTTTGAGTTAGGGTTTTTCACGTTGGCAACTTGAAGTATTTTCTTTTGAGTTAGGGTTTTTCACGTTGGCAACTTGAAGTACAAGTTTAAAACTGTCACCACCGTGGTCACCTCCTATCTTTATCCATATTTCATCATCAGGTATGTTGTTGTGTCTGGTAAGCTTTTGCTTTGACTGGTATTGATCGAGGAGGTTTGATACAAACTGTTTCAGATCTTGAATCATGGCAACTGCTGTGTTTCTTTTGGTTCTTGTGGGTGTTGTTTTGTTGAAAAAATAGACTACTTTCTGATCAACTATAACTTTTCCACAAATCAACTCTTTTTGAAATTCTCGCTCTGCTCTTTCACTCCCAAGTCTGATGCCAGGTTTTTTCATGAATTTCCTGTTCTCTCTGTGTTTTGCCCAACTGAGCAGTAGTTTAGCTCTCATTTTTGTGCTTTCTTTTGGTGTAATTTGTACAGATCCACATTTAGCAGAAGCTAAGAATTTTCTCTCTTGTAATTCTTGATATCAGTTTTAGTTCTGACCCATGCTGTCATACAGAATCAGTTGATGTGCCAGACAACTGTTCCCTCAGTTTTTGCAGCTCCTTGGCTCTTTTCTTCCTCAGTGGGGAATTAGCAAAACCTGACGATTTTCTGGATTTCACTATCTTTTTCAAGATTATTGGCTGGCCTCCTGTTTTGCAAAGGACAGTTTCCTTATCTTCTGAGAGCTCCATTTTCTTCCGAGGAAACCCCGAGTAGTATGCCTCCTCTTCCTTTGTGAATGGGGCTTCTAGTTCTTCAATACATCTGATTAATGGAGTTTTATGAAATATAGGGGATGTTCCTGCATCTACCATTGTCATCTTGCTTGCTTCTTTGACAGGAGTATCAAGCTGTTCTGTAAATGTTGTCTGAGGTGTTTCAGATGATATTTCTGTTTCTGCTCTTTTTTTCACAGGTGTAGAAGTTGATGGTGGGTGAAAATAGACGTGAAGTTTGTCACTGTCTGTTCCTGTTCTTTTCGTAGCACTACGGTCAGGTTTCAGTGGCCGCCCTCCTTTACTCTGCTTCCTGAACGTACAACAAACTGAACATTCAGATTCAGTAATGAGGGATCAAAGTGTGTCCAGATTAAATTGCTCTTTTCTATGGCAGACTTGATATTGTTTAGTGTTATCTCAGATGGAGAGGATGCTTGTTTCACAGCACGCAATATTTTGTAGCAGTTTGAACAAAACGTAGCTGAGTGAAGAATGCCGTCTGTTTCACTGGAAACAATTATCCCGAAAAATGTCATGAAATCTGGGGCATAGTTTTTGCAAAATTTTGCGGGTTTTGTCTCGCGATCTTTCTTTGATCTGTCACCACAGATTCTGCATAGTGCGTTCAGTCTCTCAAAGTGAGTTCTTTCAGAATGTTTCTCAGCATCCATAATGTGCAACTTTTTTTTTCACAGGCACAGTCAAGTGGTGTATAGCCTACATCACACAGTAAAACACTAACCAGCCTAAGCCTTGTATGTTTTTTTCTCTACACAATAAGAAGCAAACACAACTAAACAAAACACACACAAAATGTGGCCAGAAAACAAAACGATGATGACAATAAATTAATGAACAATCACAGAAAGCAGATGAAAAATCCAAAAGCAAGAACAAAGAAAAAAGCAAGACCACTTCATTTACTCTCACAGACTGCGTGTGAGCAGGGTCAAGTGTGACCTGTAGGCCTACTCACATTCTTTCGCTTATCTATCTCAATGCCCAGAGTGCCAGATAGCTGCTGCCAGCGGCACACACTCAGTCAGTGCCAGTAAATTAAGTGGTCGTTTTTATTTTCTTTTATTTTATTTTTACAACATAGTAGGAACTGGGACCTCGACTTGTGTACTACGGATGTAATCAGCAAAGATAGCTGGATTAAAGAAGCATCATTTGAGATCTGATATAATCCAGATGAAAATATAATTAGGCGGGAAACACAGTCACTGACAACACATTTTACATAGGGGAAAGAGAAGGAAAGGGCTGCAGCTGTGGCAGCCCCTGAGAGAAGGGGCGGGAGGGACGGTGTTTCTGGCAGAAACTAAACAGGCAAAATCTGCCCATTTTCGCTTGCCATGAAGCCATTTTATCATCAACTTTGGTGTTGTGTAGAACGAAATTCTGCATTATCTGTCACTTCATTTTTTGGAACCCTTATTGTTTATTTATTATTTGACCGAGTGCAGCTATAAACTATTTCCTTGGTTGTGTGGTTTGAGTTTGTGCTTCACTTATACAGAGTAAATGAGTATCATCATTGAAGTCACAACAGTTAGTGTAGTTCATATGTGTGTGTCTGTGTAGTCTATACAGTCTATTTTTTGCTGTATTTCATCTACCTTTTTATACTGGACTTATTTCACGTAAAACGGGAGACAGTACGTGAGTGAAAATATTTTTACGTTGTTTTTGCTGTTGTTGTCTCTTTTGTTTTTGTTGCTGTTTTGTTTCATTTGTTACTTTTTTGTAGTGTTTTTTGTTTTTGTTTTTCGTTTATGATTTTGTTTGTTTTTTGCTTTTGTGTATGTGTGTGTGTGTGTGTGTGTGTATGTGTGTATGTGTGTGTGTATGTTGTGTTGTGTGTGTGTGTATGTGTGTGTGTATGTGTATATGTATGTGTATGTGTGTGTGTTCGTTCCTTGATTTAACGTCTTTTCACTATAAGTGATATTAGACGGGTAAAAATGGCATGGAGGATGATTTTTTTTTTTTTTTTTTTTTGGGGGGGGGGGGGGGGAGGGGGAGAGGGGACAGAGGGGAACAGAGTAAGAGACGGGAACAAAAAATTTAAAAGGAATCGGCAAGGTTTTTAGAAAAAGGATATGGATGAACAGAGAAATGAAACTAGAACAACGCTAACATTAAATGTAAAAGAAAACATCGTCATAAAAAACGAAACAAAACAAAATAAAATAATAATAATTAAAATAATAACCTTAAAGTAACGCATTAACAGGACTGTGAACCAATGATTCTGAAATTTTAACTAACAGAACTTGATCTGATATTACTTCTTTAAAATGCTTTTCAAGATAGTTTCCTTGTGTAAACATCTTTGGTAAGAAATAACGAAGCTTTCTGCAGTAAAACAAACAGTGATACAATGTGAATTGTTCACCGCAAATACATAAAACGTTTTTACAATATTTAGTTTTCAAAGCGTTCATTTGAATACGAAAATATGTGGTAACAATTGATCTCAAATGATATAACGAAGAATACTGAATTTTTTTACAGATATTTTGAACTGAAAGTTTGATTCTTTTTTGGGACACAAATTTTTCATTTAAATGTTCATGAAATCGAATCCATGATGCTAATTCTAGCGAGTTGTAAGCTTCATTTACCGAGGTGTTAACATGTAATTCTATGGAATTTTCAGAATTGAGTGCACCGGATTTAGCTGCTCTGTCAACTACGTTGTTGCCTTGAAGACCAACGTGAGAAGGCACCCAGCATAAACTGATTTCCGAGCCATTTATCTTTAAACAGTGTATTAGATGATTTGCCTCAATTATTAAATCAGGTCTTGTGTCTGTATCAAAAGACTGTAAGGCATATAATACAGATTTTGAATCAACAAAGAGAACTACTTTGAAAGACACAGGCCGAAGGCTTATTAAATAATGCAACGCTTGACCAACAGCGACCAGTTCTGCTGTATATATAGATACATTTGTCCCAATGAAAAAATACTTTTTAATGTTAAATTCTGGAACATAAAACGCTGCTCCAGCGCTCTGATTTGCTAAGACTGACCCATCGGTAAAAATGTGGAGGTGGGTACGGTACTTTTCATCGATGTGTTCACAAACTGTGGATAGCGTAATGTTGACATTATCATCTTTTTTAACGTCTGCATAATCGAGATCAAACGTGGCCTTTAGCATTTCCCATGTAGGGATAGGCGTTAACATTGGTTTTTTGGCTATTTCATCCATAGTTATGCTGGATTGTTTGATCAGGTCAGATATGTAAGTTGCGGTTGTAATTTGTGATGAAATGTTTTTTGCTCGTTTTGGAAAGTCAATATCAGACCTGATTTTAATTTCTTTGCTCACAAAATTATTCGCTTGTGAAGTAGTTCTAATTGCAAACTTTGCTGTAGCTAGCTCACGATGGTTGTTTAGAGGTAGAATTCCAGCAGCTTTGTACGTTACCAGAGTAGAAGCATGAGTTGGTACACCTAGTGCAATTTTAAGACTTTTGCAGTCCAAGTTCTGAATCTTTTTTAGTAAATATTTAGGTGCATTGACAAAAATTTCTTGCGCGTAGGATAATTTAGACCTGACCAGCGCTGTTGCCAGATGAATCAGTATATTTGTATCCATTCCCCAGGGTAATTTGCTTATTATCTTTAGAAAATTTAAGGTTTTTCGTGCTTTTGTTAAAATATAATCAAAATGGATATTCCAGCTTAATTTCGACGTGATGTAAACTCCCAGAAATTTTACGACCTGTTTGTAATTTAACACTTCACCAAGCAATTTGAAAGAAGGTAAGTTATTTGAGTTACCACCAGGATCAAACAGCATCATGTTAGTTTTTTTTTGCCGACAATGACAGACCATTTTCTAACATATAGTTTCCAAGGTTATCAAGATCAATTTGATACAACTTCCTGATGTAATTCCTAGTTCTCTGTGGAGTTGTCTTTTTTAAAATGATATTCATCCAAGTACATATATCATCAGCATACTGTACTAAAACAACACGATTTGAAAGAGCTTTAGGAAGATCCTGTATAAGGATATTAAACAAAATAGGTGCTATCACTGAACCTTGTGGAATCCCCATGTCAAGGCATCGTGAAGTAGAATAACTAGCTCCCACTCTAGCCCGTATTGTTCTATTAGCTAAAAAAGATTTAATGTAATTGTACATATTACCAGATAAACCAACAGATTTTAGCTTGAACAATAGACGTTTATGCCAAACTTGATCGTAAGCTTTTTTTACATCAAAGAAAGTAGCTAAAACACTTTTTCTGCGGGCAAACTGTTGTTTGATCTGAGTTGTAAGTTTAACCAGGTGTTCAACTGCAGATCTCCCTTTTCTAAAACCCGCCTGGTTTACCGGAATAACATTATTTTTATCACAGTAGTGTAAAAGTCTGTTTAAGATCAATCTTTCCATTAGTTTGCTCGTGTGGGACGTCAAAGCAATGGGTCTGTAACTGTTTTTATCAGTTTTCGATTTTCCTGCTTTTAATATCGGTATAACTATAGACTTTTGCCAGATTTGTGGTACAGTTCCGTTAACCCAGCATTTCTGCAGAATTTTGTGTAGGAAAATAAGATAGTTTTCAGGGAGATGTTTAATCATTTCAGTCGAAACTGCATCAACACCTACCGAACTCGTTTTGTTGTGTAGAGACAGTATTGTGTTTTTTAGCTCTTCTAAGGTGATTGGAGAATTAAACCAGAGATCATTCTGAGGTATTGGATCAGTGTAGATTGGGTTGTTATCTTCCATTTCTCTGTGATGTTTGCAGTCTGAAGATAAACCTTCAACTTTACTGTTTTTAGCAAATAATTCCACAAAAGTTTCTGCTTTGTCCATGTCTGAAGGAAATGTGTTACATGTTTCTATTATTATCGGACACCTTTGTAGGTTGGTTCCATTCTTCATTTGATTCATTTTCGTCCAGACTTTATGAAAATCTTTGAAATCTGAAATTTGTTTTGTGCAGAATGATGCCCAATAATCTTTCTTTGCTTCAGCGATGGTTTTGTTACATTGGATGTTAGCTTTTTTCATTTCCACATGATCTTCAGGTTTCCGGCTTTTGATGTAGATTTTGAATTTCTCCCTTTTATATTGAACTGCTTTCTCACATGCCTCTGTCCACCAAACATTACCCAATCGATTATTCGATCTAGAAGTTTTGAGTTTCGGAATTGATATGTCTGCAGCGGCTAGAATTGACTCTTGGAATTTAGAAAACATAATGTCTACATTTTCACTTTCATAATGTCTGTAATCCTGATTAGCAAGAGTAGTTCGAAATAAGGACCAGTCTGCACGCTTGTAATTATATTTTGGAATAATATCAGGAGAGCTGTCTTTCATCCTGATGTTTTTGTCAGTTATGGTTATGATGATAGGTAGATGATCGCTTCCCAAAGTGTCTCTGTGAGTTTCCCAGGTACAGGATGGTGCTAATTCTGGTGATATCAGAGACAAATCGATGGCTGTCGCCCTGTGTTTGGAGACATCAGGGATCCTAGTGACACTACCATCATTTAGAAGGTAAAGCGAACTATCAACGATATTTTCTACCAAACGATTGCTTGTAACAGTAGAACAGTTCTTTTCCCAAAATGGGGAGTGGGAATTAAAGTCTCCACCTATTAGCCATTTACCACGCTGCTGATCTTGGATTGTGCGCAGCCATTCTGTGTTGTGGTCATTTGGACCTGTTGGCAGGTAGACTGACAAAACGTTGATGTTTAAAGAATTGCTTAATTGGACAGTGGCAGCACAAGCGTGCAAATCGTCGCTTGATTTCAAAACTGGGGAAGTAAGTAAGCAGTATTGTAAGTCTTTGAGTATATATATCGCGGTGGATACCTTCTTCCCGTGATTCCCACATTCATAGACTGGAGGATAGTAATAATTGGGGAAATTGGGAAGCTTGGTTGCGACAACATTCATCGACTGCAGAATCAAAACTTCACATCTATTTGATGTCAGGAAATGCTCCAAGTATGCCGAATTGGTGGAAAGGGATCTACAATTCCATTGCAAAAACTTGACTTGGGATTGTTGTCGCATTACTGATACTGGTTTATCTCCAACTTTCTATTGACTTTATTTATGGACGATAATAATGAAAACTTTGACTTTCTGTGTACAGGAGAGATAGACAGAAAGAAAATTACGCAATTACTTAGACTACGAAGTAAAGATAACAAAATTGTAGCAAAACGATGAAAAGAAAATTATATAGTCAACGTATAAATAACTTATTGAGGAGATATTAGATTACAATGAATAACAAATAACCAATAATCAAAATAATAGTGTGTGTGTGTATGTGTGTGTGTGTGTGTGCGTGTTTGTGTGTGTGTGTGCGTGGCTCTGTTTCGTCGTTATATTTAGATTTTCAATACTTAAACTGTTTTTTTTTCTGTTATTCGTTGTTGTTGTTGTTATTGTTGTTGTTAGTGTGTGTGTGTGTGTGTGTGTGTGTGTGTGTGTGTGTGTCATACTTTAGTAGTTGTGCATGTGTATCTGACGGAAGTGGTAATAAGAACTGGCAAATGGATGTCTGCTGGTTCTGTATTAAAAGACAATTAGTGTTGAGGCTACGTAAGCCTGTATGGTCAGCCTCTGCATTGTGCGAAAGAAGGCTGCTGCCTTAGTACTGTGAGAGAAATCTGTGCCATATCAAAGTGATGGGGTACTTACTAAACAACCTGATAACGATCCTTGCGAATGACTAAACACTTATTCGGTAAGTTTGGTGTTGTCTACACACATACAGCTAACATCCCTGAAAATATGAATGCTGTAAAAGTGCAGGTGCATGAACAGTTTGTCATTTAAATTGGATTTATTATTTAACATAGGTGGTTTTCTTCTGTCAGTCATTTGGTCCTTGCAAGCAAAAGAGCTGTTATATTTCATTCATTTCTGCATGCTTGTAATCAGTTTCTACATGTCATTCCTGCGTTTGGTTATATTGTTCATATTTCTCTTGGTGAAACTCTGACTTTGTAATTTAATGTTTTTGCAACCTACCCATGTACTGCAACACTATAAAAAGTTAAATGGCCTTGCTACGAGTCTCGTATCACTGATACCTGCGGCTCCCTTTTGACAGCTCAGCACGTTACACTCACACACTGCTCTGTGCAGAGCGCCCAACTGGCTAGTGCCACTTGAGAGTCCACATCTGGTTATCGTTTATCTCTCCCATCCCATCCCCCTTCCCTCCACTGCTCCTGCTCTCAAACTAAAATCTTGCTCGGGAACAGCTGTGGTCTCACCTGTTGGCGTCACCAGGTTTGGATTTGGCCGCTGCACATCTGGACTCCATCATCTCCCTCCAGGCTGCTCTGTCTTGACTTTTTGTGGACAATTTCTTGAATATTTAGGACACTGGTGTTGGTTATGTTCTCGATGTATGGGATTAAAGGTCTGCCTTTCTTTCTTTTTGCCAGTGTTTTTCCGGTCAGTGTTCTTGTTGCGTGACACATGGCCAATTGATTTTAGTCTTCTCTTCTTGATGTCTGCTAATAGTTTTCTGGTGGTATCAAGTTCTTCCAGGACACTTTCATTAGTTCTTCTGTCTGTTTATTTGACACGTAGTAGTCTCCGATAAAACCACATCTCTGCTGCCTCAATTCTTCTGCTATCAGTTTTTCTCAAAGTCCAGGCTTCGCAGCCAGAAATCATGACTGGCCAGAATCAAACATTTTAACTCTAACTTTCAGGCCATGTGTTATACCTCTGTCTTTCCAGATGTTGTTGAGTTGGGCAATTCTTGTTTTGTCATTCCAATTCTTATTTTGATGTCTTTAGAGCAGGTTCCATCATCAGTTTTTACAGATCCAAGATATTTGAAATCCTTAACATTTTCTAAAGGAACTGTTAATTAAGATGTCTATGTCTTGATTGTTTTCAGTGTCTTTGTCTTTGATATGTAGCACTTTTGTTTTCTTGGCGTTCAAGTTTAGACCAGCCTTTTTGCCTGCTGCATCTACCTCTATAGAATTTTTTTTATGCTGGTAATTTTGTCGGCTAACAGCGCAGAATCATCAACATAGCGCAGGTTTGTAAGAGTTTTTCATCCCGTCTTTATGCCCATGCCTTCAACATCAGCATCTCTGATGACTTGTTCTGTGTAGATGTTAAGGAGTTATGGTGAGAGGATACAACCTTGTCTGACTCCTCTGTGGATGTTGAAGAATTTACATTTTTGATTGTTCCATCTAATTATACCGTTTTGGTCTTTACATGAGGCAATTAAATCAATTAAGTGTTTAGGAAAGCCCATTTTGACCATCGTGTTGAACTGGTGGAGAAAAACGACGCTGTCAAATGCTTTGCTATTGTCTATGAAGGTGACAAAAGCTTCTTTTCCAGTGCTTTTTTTCTGTATAAGTGTTTGTAGCACAAAGAGCATGTCAGTTGTGCCTCTGTTGGATCTGTAGCCTGCCTGGCAGTCAGATATTATTCTGGGATTCAATCTGTTGAGAATAATTATGAGCAGGATCTTACTGGTGTGGCTGAATAGGGCAATGGTTCTGCAGTTAATGCAATCTTTGACATTGCCACTCTCGTGAAACATCACAAATTTTTAAAGTTTCCAGCCTGTTGGCTGCTGATGAGTATTCCAGATTTTACAGCAAAGATAGTGCATTGCTTTTGGGCCTTCTTTTCCAGCATGTTTTAACAGTTCAGGAATATTATCATAACCAGGAGATTTTCTTGCTTTTAACTGCTTGGTGGCTGCTTCGATTTCACTTAAAAGTGTTCTGGTTCTGATTCGGGACACTTCAGGTCAGGGTATAGAGTGTTTTGAGGGCTATTGTCGCTTAAACGTGATGCTATATAATCATTCCTTTTGTTCATAATATGCTCTGGTTTAGTCAGTGTGGTGCCTTCCACGCTGTTGATGCACTCATTTCTGGGTTGGAATTTAGTGGATTGAACTTTCATTATATGTTGGAATAGATCCCTGGATCTTCTGCATTCGTTATGCTCATTCATTTTGCACATTCTTTCTCCAGCAAATCTTTCTGATCTCTTCTAATTTTGCTCTTGATTTCTCTTTTGATTTCTTTGATTCTTGTTTTCTTCCAGATCTGCTAGCATGGCTTTTCTGTTTGGCTAGATCCATAACTTCCTCGCTGATGTAGGGCTTAGTTGGTTTTCTTTTTATCTTGCCTAACTTTTCTTCTGCTACTTCAATGTAGGCCTTCTTCATATCTGCCCAAATTTCTTCTGGATACAGGTCGTTTAATGTCCAGTCCTGGATCAAACCCTCAAAATTATTGCTGACTCCAATATCAAAATTAGATACAATGTCATTTTTCAATTTCTCTAGATCAAACTTAGGGGCCTGCTTGGCTTTGTTTAGTTTGTAGGCTTTGAGCCAAGTTTTTATTGCGACTAGGTGGTGATTGATGTCACAATCAACTCCTGGTTTTGTTTTCGAGCTTAGGACAGTGGTTCTCCATGTCCTATCATGATGTAATCTATCTGATTTCTGATTTTCATTTTCTTGTTGTCATTGTCTGTTTTTTCGAGTTTCCAGGTATATCATCTACGATAGTGCTGTTTAAGGAGGGTGTTAGTGATATCCAATTCATTGACCTGCCAGAAAGATGCCAACATAATAACATTATCTGCTCTTTCATTGCGTTTTCCGAGCTCATAAGGTCCTATTCCACACTCTCTGTCCTCACCTTTGCCCACTTTGGCGTTCATGCCTCCCATCATCATGCAAACTTATCTTTTCGGTATTTTATCCTTGGCAGTTTGTAGGTCATTATAGAAGTGTTCTATCTCTTCACCTGAGCTGGCAGATGTGGGGGCGTATGCCTGGATGATGTTCTTAAAAGGCAACTGACTTTTTGGTCAGTTTAACGATTATCAATCGTGTTTTCTTCCACTGTAAATGATGGTGTGCTCACCAATGGTAAACTTTCCCTCACCGCTCCATCTGGTCTCACATAATCCTGTAATGTTCATACCTGCTCTTCCAAGTTCCAGCAACACGAGATGAAGGTTTCGCATTTCTGCAATGTTTGCACAATCCAAGTTAAACCCATGTTGATGACCCTTTCTTTTTGTTTCTTTTTGCAGAGTCTCTACAAGTATGCTTCAAACAGCTGCCCCTCAGATTTATACGTATCGTCATCATAACTGCCTTTCACATCCTTGGATCCCCTCAAACCAGTAGCCA
>JAPXFY010005850.1:0-14023 GCA_030674185.1 Monoplex corrugatus
TGTGTATGTGTGTGTGTGTGTGTGTAGATACATATGCACATGCGTGTGTGTATGTGTATGTATATTTATTTGTTCATTTATCTGTCTGTGTATTTTTCATTTCGTAATATTCAATTAAATGGGGAGAGGGCAAAATGGGAGTCAAGGTGTTCTACCACGTCTCTGTGTGCGCGCCCCTATCTGCGTGTACACCGTTAGGCTTACGGGAAATCAACAGTACTGGTGTTACCGTAGAAGCAAGGTATTTTAGCCAACATCAGAGAAAATCTTGAAACAACAGTCATCAAGATGGATGACAGGAAGTTGTTGATCGTGTCTTAATAGCACGCTGATTCCAAAACGGAACTTTTCCTTTCAGGCGGCGGAAGTTGATCGAGTGAGAAGAAATGACATCCACTTTTCCCACAATCCTGCGGGCGTGCGATGACTTCAAACAGGCTCTTCTAGTCGGGAAAGATTAGTGTGTGTGTGTGTGTGTGTGTGTGTGTGTGTGTGTGTGTGTGTGTGTGTGTGTGTGTCTGTGTCTGTGTGTCTGTGTCTGTGTGTGTGTGTGTGTGTGTGTGTGTGTGTGTGTGTGTGTGTGTGTGTGTAGACTGTGTGTGTGTGTAGACTGTGTGTGTGTGTGCGCACGTGTGTGCGTCTGTCTATCTGTGTCTGTGTCTTTGTGTGTCTCTGTGTGTGTGCGTGTTTACGTGTTTGTCTGTGGGTTTGTTTTTGTTTTGTTTGTTCTTTAATTTAACGTCTTTTCACTATAAGTGATATTAGACGGGGGAGGGGGGGGAGGGGAAATTTTTTTTTTTTTTTAAATAAAAAATAAAAAAAATAAAAAAAATTAAAAAAAAGTGAACAAAATAAAATGTAGAACGATAGTTGGACGGGTTGGATTTGGGCAGAGGGAAGACAGAGGAAAAAGACATTAGCAGGTGGGGGAACAGTAAAATGGAACGAGAACTTAACACTAACAATTAACTTCAATAACGTGAAGGGAAATTGTAACACTAAAATACAAACCGAATAAAGTTAAAGTAATGCATTAACAGGACTGTGAACTAATGATTCTGAAATTCTAACTAACAACGTTTGATCTGATGTAATTTTCTGGAAATGATTTTCAGAATACTTTTCTTGAGTAAACATTTTCGGTAAAAAAGAACGTAGCATTTTGCAGTAGAATAAACAGTGAAACAGTGTGAACTGTTCGCCGCAAATACACTTGACATTTTTACAATATTTTGTTCTCAATGCGTTTAGCTGAATACGAAAACAAACAGCAACAATCGATCTCAAATGATACATAGAAGAATACTGCAATTTTTTACATACATTTTGAACGGTAAGTTTTATCATTTGTTGTGACACAAACTGTTCATCTGAATGTTCAAGAAATCGAGTCCATGAGGCTGATTCGAGCAAGTTGCAAGCTTCTTTTACGGAGGTATGAACATGTAATTCTATAGCATTATCAGCATTCTGGGCGCCTTGCTTAGCTGCTCTGTCAACTACTTCGTTGCCGTGAAGACCAACATGAGAAGGCACCCAGCATAAACTGATATCTGTACCTTTGACCCTTAAACGATGTATAAGATGATTTGCCTCAGTAATTAAATCAGGTCTTGTGTCGGCATTAAAAGACCGTAAGGCATATAATACAGATTTTGAGTCAACAAAGAGAACTACTTTGAAAGACATGGTTTTAAGATTTACTAGATAATGCAATGCTTGATTAATAGCGACTAATTCCGCTGTAAAGATCGATAAGTTTGCCCCAACGAAAAATGACTTTTTTATCTTAAATTTTGGAACATAAAAAGCTGCTCCAGCACATTTATTTTCTAAGACTGATCCATCGGTAAAAATGTGAAGATGGGTACGGTATTTTTCATCGATGTGTTCTCTTGCTGTGGATATCGAAATGTTGACGTTTTCAGATTTCTTAGCGTCTGTATAATCAATATCAAAAGAGGCTTTTTGCATTTCACATGTAGGGATAGGCGTTGTTGATGGTGTCTCAGCTATTTCATCCATATTTATGTTAGACTGTTTGACCAAGTCAGATATGTAAGTTGAAACAGTCATTTGTGATGAAATGCTTTTTGCTCGCTTTGGAAAGTCAACATCAGACCTGATTTTAATTTCCTTACTCACAAAATTGTCCGTTTGTGAAGTAGTTCTAACTGCAAATTTTGCTGTCGCTAGCTCACGATAGTTGTTCAGAGGCAGAATTCCAGCAACTTTGTACGTTTCCAGATTAGAGGCATGAGTAGGGACACCTAGAGCAATTTTAATACTTTTGCAGTCTAAGCTTTGTATCTTCTTTAATAAATATTTTGGTGCACTGAAAAACACTTCTTGCGCATAGGATAATTTAGATCGTACAAGTGCTGTTGACAGATGAATTAGTATGTTCGTATCCATTCCCCAAGGTAATCGGCTTATTATCTTTAGAAAATTTAGGGCTTTTCTTGCTTTTGTTGAAATATAATCAAAATGGACATTCCAGTTTAATTTCGATGTCATAAAGACTCCCAGAAATTTTACAACCTGTTTGTAATGTAACACTTCACCAAGCAATCTGAAAGTAGGCAAGTTACTTAAAGTACCACCAGAATTAAATAGCATCATGTTAGTTTTTTCCGCTGACAACGACAGACCATTTTCTAACATATAGTTTCCAAGATTATCAAGATCAGATTGATACAATTTCCTAATGTAATTCTGTGCTCTCTGTGGAGTTGTCTTTTTTAAAGTAATATTCATCCAAATACATATATCATCAGCATACTGTGCCAAAACAACACGATTTGAGAGTGCTTTAGGAAGATCCTGTATAAGGATATTAAATAAAAGCGGTGCTATCACTGAACCTTGTGGAATTCCCATATCAAGATGTCGTGAAGTAGAATAACTAGTTCCCACTCTTGCCTGAATAGTTCTATTGGCTAAAAAAGACTTAATGTAATCATACATATTGCCAGATAAACCAATAGATTTCAGCTTGTACAATAAACGCGTATGCCAAACTTGATCGTAAGCTTTTTTCACATCAAAAAATGTAGCTAAAAGACTTTTTCTGCGGGCAAACTCTTTCTTGATGTGAGTGGTAAGTTTAACCAGGTGCTCAACTGTAGATCTCCCTTTTCTAAAACCAGCCTGATTTACTGGAATAACGTTATTTTTATCACAGTAATGTACAAGTCTGTTTAATACCAATTTTTCCAATAGTTTGCTCGTATGGGACGTTAAAGCAATAGGTCTGTAACTGTTTTTATTGTTTTTAGGCTTTCCTGCTTTTAATACTGGTATAACAACAGACGTTTGCCATAATTGTGGTATAGTTCCACCAGCCCAGCATTTCTGAAAAATTTTGTGTAAAAAAATAATATAGTTTTCTGGAAGATGTTTAATCATTTCAGTTGAAACTGCATCAACACCTACCGAACTCCTTTTGTTGCGCAGAGACAAGATAGTGTTTTTTAACTCTTCTAAGGTGATTGGAGAATTAAACCAGAGATCATTTTGAGGTATTGGATCAGTGTAGATAGGGTTGTTAGCTGCCATTTCCCTGTAGTGTTTGCAGGTAGGAGTCAAACCATCTACTTTACTATTTTGGGCAAAAAGTTCCACAAAAGTTTCAGCTTTGTCCATGTCGGAAAGAAATTTGTGACTTGTATCAATCATTATTGGACACCTAGGTAAGTTGGCTCCATTTTTCATTTGATTCATTTTTGTCCATACTTTATGGAAATCCTTGAAATCTGAAATTTCTTTTGTGCAGTATGATGCCCAGTAATTTTTCTTTGCTTCAGCGATGATTTTATTACACTGGGTGTTAGCTTTTTTCATTTCCATATGATCTTCAGGTTTCCTGCTTTTGATGTAGATTTTGTATTTCTCTTTTTTATACTGAACTGCTTGCTCACATACCTCCGTCCACCAAACATTACCCAAACGGTTATTAGACTTAAAAGTTTTGAGTTTCGGGATGGAAAGGTCTGCAGCAGCTAGAACTGACTCCTGGAATTTAGAAAACATAACGTCTACATTTTCACTTTCATAATGTGTGAAATCTCGAATAGAAAGAACAGTCTGAAACAAGGACCAATCAGCGCGTGTATAATTATATTTTGGTATAATATCAGGAATGCTGTCTTTCATCCTGATGTTTTCGTTAGTTAGTGTTATGAGGATAGGTAAGTGATCACTTCCTAAAGTATCTCTGTGAGTGTCCCAGGTACAGCAGGGTACTAATTCTGGTGAGATTAAAGACAGATCGATGGCTGTTGCCCGATGTTTGGAAATATCAGGAATTCTAGTGACACTCCCATCATTCAAAAGGTAAAGCGAACTGTCAACTATATTTTCTACTAAACGATTGCTTGTCACAGTACAGCAATCTTTTTCCCAAAACGGGGAGTGGGAATTAAAGTCTCCACCTATTAGCCATTTACCGTGCAGCAGATCCGGAATCGTGCGCAGCCATTCTGTGTTGTGGTCATTTGGACCTGTTGGCAGGTAGACTGACAAAACGTTCAGGATAAAAGAATTACTGAATTGTACTGTAGCGGCACAAGCGTGTAAGTCTTCAGTTGACGTTAAAACTGGGGAAGTAAATATGTGATATTGTAACTCTTTAAGTATGTATATCGCAGTGGCTACTTTCTTCCCGGGATTCCCATAGGCATACACTGGTGGATAATAGTAATTTTGGAAATTGGGAAGTTTGGTTGGTATAACATTAAGCGACTGCAGAATCAAGACTTCACACTGATTTGAGGCAAGGAAATGTTCCAGGTATGCTGAATTGGTGGAAATAGACCTACAATTCCACTGTAAAAAATTGATTTTCATAGTCGGCTAATCCCTTATTTTCAATTAACGGTGATTTGTTTGAAAATCACGTATATTTGGTTTTCCGTGTACGAGGAAAATGGGGAGGGGGGGGGGGGAATGATTACTTTTACTACAAAGTAAAGGTAGAAACAAAAAATGAGTAAAACTATGGAGAAAAGAAGTCCTACTAATCAAGATAAGACTTTTGATCTAGAACAGAAATAAATTATAAATAAATTAAATAATAGTATACACGCCTTCAAATGTACAGAGATTATAGTCTGAGTCCTGACTGACTAATTCCTAGCGTTTATACACTTTCACCAAGAGAACTGTCAGAGATGACGAGGAAAAAGTCCTGTGACATGAAACGTTGGTCACTGTAGATCTACTACTATTCATTCAAAACATGTTGTATGACAGCCACCACGGTTCATAGCTGTCAAAATAGGGGAACGGTCCTCGGGAGAATCTAGAGGCGTGTGGCCGTGAAGGTCGTGATCCTCCTGGTCTTCTAGGCGTCTCCCAAAATAGATCCCGAATGTGTCTTCCCAGGTTCCCCGCTATCACGCTGCTTCCTCTGGCGGTGGGGTGAATATTGTCCTGTAGAAACTGCTGGTTAGTTCGAAGGTTATCATGGGAGACAAATGAAAGATTTTTTATGTTAACAAGTTCAGCAGATAAAAAGGCGTTAAACAAATTCCGCCGAACTTCCATACGTGACTGTCGTACAGGGGCGACCTTGCTGATGACTATCTTTGTGTTTGGATATTTTTGTGTTATATGTTTGATGGAAGAAGCTAAATTTTGTGTTGTTGCTTTGAGATCTTTGCTATTCAGTTCGTGGACACCACAGTGTAAAACAATACAGTCTGCAGGACTGTCAAAGTTGGAAAGTGACTTGTCTAAAGATTTTTGTATGTCATGAATGTTATTCACAGTACTTGAGTCTCCTTCAAAACCATAAGATCGTCCCAGTCGTCTCGAGTGGACACCTTTCAACACTGAATCATGGATAGTCAGAACATAGGGAAGGTCGTGGTTTGTTTTACGTTGTTCTGAAATCTTTTTGGTGTGTGACGTTGCGTCCTTGAGCTGTGATGTGACGTCTTTAGCTTTTTTGATGTCATGGTGTTCTTTCCCGTCTTTGGTTTTCTTTTCAAGCTCTGTTTTCGCTCGAGTATTGCTGCTAGTTTTTGTTGTGTTTGATCGTTGTGCCTGTTGGACGTCCTGCCTGCGTGTGTGCTTTTGTTTTAGAACGTCTGCGTACGTGGGAGTTGTTGTGGAATTATCTGTCTGTGTATGACTGTTCCTGGTCGGTTTGATGGTGGCGGTTGCTGTCGACCGGGCCTCGATCTGCGCAAGCACAGTCCTTTCTAAGGTACTGACCTGGTTGCGCAGATCCAGTACGATGTTTTTTAGTTCAACGATCGTACTCACGAGTTCCGCAGAGCTTGGTATAGATGTGATGGATGTTGTCCCGCTCTGCGTGCCCGTGGAAACCGCGGTCGAAGCGCCATTTGAAGGGACAGTCTCTGCCTTTTTGATCCTGTCTCGCTTGTCGCTGGTCGACGGCCTCTCGTAGTCGGTCTTTTCCGCAGACGCAGCTTCTTGCCTCTGTTCAGCAAGGCGCCCCCGTCTTGTTCTGGTCATTTGAGACTATTTCCTGTTATCTCTGACTGCCGAAATTTTTATCCGTCAGGAGTCTCCGCCATTTTGAATGTGGGTTTGTCTGTGTGTGTGTGTGTGTGTCTGTCTGTCTGTCTGTCTGTGTGTGTGTGCATGTGTCTGTCTGTCTGTCTGTCCATCCATCTGTCTGCCTGCCTGCCTGCCTGCCTGCTTGCCTGTCTGACTGTCTGTCTGTTGTGAAAGCATGTTAGCAAAGGCAAATTGAGGTAGGAGAAGGAATGAAAAACACAAACCAAATAACAGTTAATAACAATTTGCCTGCAGGATATCCGAGAAATCCCTACACAGTCCGAATAAGAACAACATTGCTGTCATAAAGGATATGTCTAACATCATTACATGATGTTGACAAATCCAAATGGTTGCTTCTAGAAGCTGCAAGATAGGCCAATTGAGAAACACTTGACACTGCTATTAGACAAATTGTAAACACACACACACATACACACACACACACACACACACACACACACACACACACACACACACACACACACACACACACACACACACACACACACACGCACACTACATATCTATATATATATATATCTCTATATATATACATATATACCTAGATACTATTTTGATTTGTTTCTTTATTTGGTTGGTTGGTTGGTGTTTTTTGTTCTTTTTTGTCTTTCTTTGGGGTTTTCTTTTTGGCTTCCCTACTTCTTACACCTATTTATGTCCACAGACTCTGGAACATTTTGTCACAATGTTCTAATGATGATGATAATACCGATGGGAGATGACAATTTTGACGCTATGGAGTTCCATTTTGGACTGAGACAGCGTGACAAGATTGTATTCTACGCTTACTGTCATGATATATGGCCTCGTGCCAACCAGGCCCGAAAAAATACAGACACTTGCAGTGTTGTTCTGGAGATTTCTGCAACACACTCAGTGACGCATGCCTGAAATGGGCAAAACTCGGTTCTATTTTGCTAGTCTTCCCAGTAAGCCCATACAATTCACATCTTTGGGTAAGAGCCAGCTTGGACCCAAAACGGGACTTATAGTATTCGAATCCACAACCAATTGATAGGTAGTCTGTTGCACTAACCACTCCACCACGGCGACTGGGAGTTATTCGGGTATTATGTGTATAGTTTGTTTGCTAGTCAAATCTTTGCGTGTCAAAGGAAGCTGGTTATCTGAATCAGTGAGGGCTCAAAGTCTGAGTGCATGGTCGACGATAACTCCTCTGATCATCAAGCTCTGTGGCAGCCGGAAGGAAGTGGAAAAAAACGGCTACACTTATCGCTAGATGTGGTTTGACTACGTAAACGGTGAAGGAAGAAAGAAGAAGAAAACTGTCGCCTGGTGGGTGAAAGTGGAGAAACTTCCGATATCCCCTGTCAACGTGTGTACAGACATTCTGATGCCTGTGTCTTCTTCGTCGTATAAACATGAAGAACACCAGATAGGATGTTAGACATTCTCAATTCAGTTTAATGAAACATTATTAATCCTTATGGAAATTCATTTGTACGATCACAGAACTATAATAAACACAAACATCGACTCAACAGATACACATCGATAAGGGATTAAAACTGTTCAAATAATAATTCATCTGTGGTATCCATGGGCCCACACAAACCATGAAATATCACTTTTTCACGCACACGCTCCTGTTGACAAAACAAAACATTCAATCACAAAAACCTAACAGTCGCAACCATTACATCACGCACACACGCACACACGCACACACGCACACACGCAAACCATGCATCCAAACTACACCAAATGGTACTCAGGTGAAAACATGTCCTTTTTTCTCTAAGCAATTTCCACGCGCAGTATAATGTAATTATAAGGAAAGGTTCAACTCAAACTATATGATCCACGTCAAACTTTGTGAATGTATAAAACATGACAGCATTTCAAACACATGCACGCGCACACCATGTTTCTCTCGTCCCTTTCCTCTCCCCTGCCCAATCTACAAACCTTAAACCTGAACCCAAAGGTGAGAAAGAGCGCGCCTTCCAAAGTTAAAATCGATTCGCTCTCCCCCCCCCCCTCCCCCAAGAACTACTTGTTTAAAGCATTCATCATCATCATGTGCCCTGCCGCATGGCGTTGGCGATCATTGCCTTCCATACGAATCTGCCTCTTGTCGTTGCAAGTACATCTCCCACTCTCTCTGTCTTCAGCCACTCTGCAAGTCCATCCAATATTTTCTCCCTGGGTCTGCCTGGTGCCCTCTTTCCCTCCAGCTTTCTTGTTCTGACTAGGTGCTCTTAATTCTCTTGCCTCATGAAATGTCCTGTAAATGTTGCTTGTCTTTTTCTTATTTTCTTTATTTTTCTTCTTGTATCTGCCTTCTTCAAGACTGTCTCGTTTGTTTTCTTTGTTGTCCATTTAACTCTCAACATTCTTCATAGAAACCACATTTCAGTTGCCTCAATTTTGTTCTGATTTTGCCTCACAACCGTACAACAGTATCGGTTCTATATGACACTCAAAAACTCCTTTAGATTCATAGGAACATGAACATTTTGAAACTATTCAGATAATCACAAACACTCACTTGCCCCCACCGTATTCAGTAGCTTATAAAACATGATATCAACACGTATGCACACCTACCAAAGACGGAGTATGCAGACTGTGCAGCCTCTGTAACGTCTACTCAGTGTGGACCAAACGATGTCCATACAATCTTAAAAACCATTGCTTTGGATACTCAAAACAACTCTGCCAGTGGTGCTCTGGAAGTCTCAAGGAGCTTAGACAACACTCTATGCACAAGATGTTTTTAAGGCAGAGAACCAGGACTGTCGGTATGATCACTCAGTTAACATTTCCAGAATGACAGATATATCATGACGACAGGAATAAGATCAATTTTATGTTGCTGGCCAAGGTTTGAACTCGAGATATGAGATAATCAGTCCAAGGCGTCTATCAACCAAGTCAATCTGTCTATTATTTTTCCCCCAAATCTGTCAGCTTTTGATGAGATTTACGATGTAATGAAACGCCTTTTGATTTTCTGTGGAATCGAATGCCTTTTAATATTTAATCATTACTTACACAAGCTAACCAAGCCATAGCAATACTCTCTGAATAAAAAAAAAAACAGAAACATCAAATTTTCGTTCTGATGTTAGGTGAATTACAAGAAAGAGATCAGGTTTGCCTCTTCGTCGTTAAATATTTCATAAAACGATTTTTTGGGGAGGGAATTTGTGATGATCCATACTGATCCAACAGCAGTCATACGTGACAAAGACGGAAATCCCTTTAAACTAAGGAAGCAAAACCAAATCAAGATGTCAGAAGCACTCTAACGAACGTCTTAACTACAGCCAAGGAAGAATGCAAGGCCATTTCAAACCAAACCTTCCAGAACATCCAACAATCATCTGTCAAGATTCCAGCAGGCAGTGAAAACCAGCCTAAAAAACAAAGTAGCTGGAAAAGAAGGAATAAAAACTGATGACATCCTAGCAAACAAAGAAACGGGAATCATCTGGCTGACTGTGATCTTCCAAGAGGGGTGGAATGAAAGAAAAGTCCCAGAAGGCTGGCAACGCACATGGGTGGTACCCGTCTGGGAGAAGAAAAAAAAGGCAGCAAGAGATTGCAGAATATGTAGGGGAATTTCACTACTGATCCCACATTGGTAAGATGTATGCCCAAGTACTGGTACAACGCACAAGGTATCAACCAGAACCATTTCTGAGTGAGGCACAGACGGGATTCAGGAAAGGAAGAGGGTGCACTGATGCAATCTTTGACTTGACACAACTGTTTGAAACTACTACTGAGCACGGCAGAGAACTGAAACTTCTCTTCGTAGACAGGAAAAAATAAATTGACAGAATAAACAAAGACAAAATTATGGGGAGTGCTACAACTGCACAATGTCTGAGGCCAACGTCTGGACAACATTTAGAGCCGTGAAGCCAAGTGTCTGTGTCGTATGCACGATGAGCTGGGTGGTAAGTTGACAGTCGGGTGAAGTGCCCGAACCATCTGACTCTCTGATTTTGAATGGCATCTAAGAGGTCAGATGTAGCCTACCTGTCCAGGCTTTCAACTCGCCGAAGACCAACCCCTCTTTCTCTCCGCCACACCTCTAGTGATTTAAGCGGCAAGATGGCAGGAAAAAAGTGACAGCGAAAACTCAATATATCTAACCAAAGAAAGACAGACAGACATCTTCGGTCGTCAAAAGAAGTGGGGAGGGTGAGATAGAACAAGTCAAGACTAATCAAACGTGTGGGGTTTCCTGTTTTTGCTGTGTGCATAGATTTTCCCGATACTTTGCGTGCTACTGCGGCCCAAAAACTGAGGCAGGCACTTTTTGGGCCTTCACATTTTTGACGTCCAGACTTTGGAAAGAAACTTGTCACAAAAAAAGACAAAAGAAAACAAAATTAGGAACAAGGAAAAAAAGAAGGAAAGCCAAAAGAAGAATCTTAGAAATGGTTGTTCACACACACACACACACACACACACACACACACACACACACACACACACACACACACCACACACACACACACACACACACACACACACACACACACAAATTCTCTCAAAACCAGATTCTACCAACACCGGTCAAACATCCAAAAAAATACAGGCACTCAGGTCACCAAACACTTCAACCAAACTGGCCATTCACTTCAAAACTTAAAATGTATCGCAGTGGAAAAGGTGCACTCTGAGAATCTGGACACCAGACTGAGGAGGGAGTCTTTTTGGATGAACAAAATGAAAACCATATTTCCTCTGGGCCTGAACTCTGTCAATTGACGTCACAACAATATCTAGTCAAAACTACGTAATGTAGCCTACGTAAAATATTCTGATGTGTTTGTGTAGCATATCGTAGTCAGTGACTAAAGTCCCATTGAGGAAGGCGGGTGTACCGCCGAAAATTTGGGAAATTTTTACATTGATTTGTTGCCTTTTCTGTGCACAATGCTGCTTGAATTATATATATATATATTATATACACCAACACACACACATACACACACAAAACACACACACACACAAACACACACACACACACAAACACACACACACACACACACACACACACACACACACACACACACACACACACACACACACACACACACACACACACACACGTCAAAAAGTCGATACTAGTCAGTTTCCTTTCTGTAGGAATGATTGGAAAGATTAGTCAAAAATCGAAAGAGAAGACGCGAAGAAGAAAAGAGAAGAAAAAAGCAAAAAGAGAGCGAAAGAATGAAACAAAGAATATTTTTAGATTCAGTTGTGTTGCGACCTCTCTCTCTCTCTCTCTCTCTCTCTCTCTCTCTCTCTCTCTCTCTCTCTCTCTCTCTCTCTCTCTCTCTCTCTCTCTCTCTCTCTCTCTCTCTCTCTCTACGCGCATCCACGCATGTGTACGTATGTGTGTGAACGTGTGTGTATGTTCGTGTGAAAGTGTGTGAATGTGCGTGTACGCTTAGGTGTCTGTGTACGCGTTTGTGTATGTGTGTGATTGTGTGTTGTGTGTGCTTTATATATATTACATATACATAGATACATGCATACATGCATGCATTGTGTGTGTGTGTGTGTGTATGTGTGTGGTGTGTGCATGTGAGAGGGCGACACGCTTCATCTGTGTTTGTGTGTGTGTGTGTGTGTGTGTGTGCGTGCGTGCGTGCGTGCGTGCGTGTCCATATGTGTGTCTGTCTCTCAGTGTTAATGTACGTGTGTATTTGCATGTGTACGAGAAATGGAGTTTGTAAATCAGTCGCATGGTCGCAGGATGTTTGTGCTTCCACTCTGATTACAGTACCGAAACGGCTCTCGTTCACATTGTGAATGATTTGTTTGTTGTTTTCAGCTGGCTGTCGGCCGAATTCCCTACTGTTAGATCTCTCTGCTGCCTTTGACACTATTGATCACATCATTCTCCTCTCTCGACTGGAGCACATATTCGGATTCCAAGATAGTGCTCTTTTTTCTTTTATGTCATAACTGTCCGACCGTTTTCACTCAGTCATGGTAAATGAGTCTAACTCCAAGCTGGTTAAACTAGCATATAGGGTCCCCCAAGGCTCAGTGCTTGGGCCAATCCTCTTCGCACTCTACACCTTACCATTTGACAACGTCATCAGTCAACGCAACATACAATGTCACATTTATGCGGAGAAATCCCAGCTCTACAATAGTACATCTGAAAAAATTTCAACTCTTCTTTCCGAAGCTTCTGACTGTTATGCTGAGATCCAGGTCTGAATGATGATAGAATAAGCTACAGTTGAATGGAGATAAGACTGAATCAGTGCTCATTGGCACCAAGCGCAAGCTTTCCATTATAAAAGTTTGTTTTTTTTCCTATCCAACTTTCTGATTCAATCAAGAACCTTGGTGTTGTTCTTTGATCCTGGACGCACCATGCAGAAATTTATCATCCATACCTATCTGTCATGTTGCTGTCAACTGCGACGCTTAAGTTCTGTTCGCTGCGACGCTTAGGTTCTTTTCGTGGTCATCTTTCAACTTCAGTAGCATCTCTTATCTCGTCTTGCATCGATTATTGTAACTCTGTTCTCTGGCTTGCGTGCTGCTTCTATCGGATGCCTCCAGCATATTCAGAATTCTGTGGCCCATCTTGCTCTTTTTAAAAAGAAGCATTTATCATATCACCTCCTAGCTTCACTTTCCCCACTGGTTGTGTGTATCTCAAAGAATTTCATACAAAATCAACACATTATGCTGCAAGTGTATCACTGAGATGTTATGAAATTTTGATGGTCACATCCAAAACTAAACGTTTATAGCTCTGGCGTATTTTCAGTCTTACTCTGCATTGAAAATGTTGACTGTTGTTGACTGTTTGTTCTTTCTAACATTCTGTCCTACCAGATGCTCGATCGGGTCACGGATTTTATTTGTATCTTTGTTTGTTTGTTTCCTTTTGTTTTAATAGTCAGTCAGAACAACATGCTCTAAGGCAGAGTTTGCGGGTAAACCCTTGGGCAGGCCATATTTTTTGGTTTGTTTTGGTTTTCGGTTTTTATTTCGATGGCTCGTTATCTCCGTTGTTAGAGCGCCACGCTCATAACTCAGGCTTTGTGTGTTCAACAACGTTCTGCCAGTGCTTTGGGTTTTGAGCAAGTTCAGGGAGTCTGCCAGGTAATTTGCTGGCAGATTTGGGTGGAAAGCGCATATGGAATTGTTATTGTCTGAGTGCAATGAATCCAGCTTGAAACAAATCAAACTCTGTCATTCTTACTTTCTGCTTTTCTCTATGTCTGTGTGTCTCTCTCTCTCTGTCTCTCTCTCTCTCTCTCTCTCTCTCTGTCTTTCTCTTCGTCTGTCTGTCTGTCTGTCTGTCTGTCTCTCTCTCTCTCTCTCTCTCTCTCTCTCTCTCTCTCTCTCTCTCTCTCCCCCCTATCCTCCTCTTTCTCCTCCTATTCAATGCTGTGTTCAATGGGATTTCTCCTCCTTGCTTTTTATGTTTCTGTTTATTCTGGTAACCTGCCCCTGG
>JAPXFY010005851.1:5000-14022 GCA_030674185.1 Monoplex corrugatus
CAATATCAGAGAGTGGACTGGCCTTGAATGGAATATCATTCTGCGGAAAGCTGAGGACCGTGAGGAGTGGAGGAAGTTGGTTGCAAAATCTTCAGTGGTGCCCCAACGGTCAACCAGACTACGGGACTGATGATGATATATATAATATATATATATATATATATATATATATATATATATAATATATATATATATATATATATAATATATATACGTGTATTGTTTATTTGTTGTTTTTTAATTATATCAGACACATATGAGATACATCAGATGTCATACACACAATCAAAATTAGTCCTGAGTTGGCCGTTGAGGTCTACTGGTTTGTTTTTACAATATAAGTGACCTGCCAGCACGAAATCAGTCTTAACTAGCATTTTGGATATTTTGAGATATACATATCACCGGAAAGTGTACATTCTGCTGATTATTTTGATACTTAAATAAAGCTTGTACTCAAAAAAAAAATTTAGAAGTTATGTATGTTTAAAGTCATTAAGTTGTATGACGGCCATTTTGAGAAAACGGCCTCTAAGGTTTTTGTGTGCTCTCGTATACGTTTTCCTTAGATTTCTTTATTTGGTGGCTTTGACCCAGTTTGTTTCTAATTTTAGCTGTCATTATCTGAAAGGTGCACCAAAGAGCTTTCCGTCAGTTATCACATGTGGGGGTCCTGTACATGTTACGGTTCATAATACGAGCGTAGGAGACAAAAATAGGTACTTTTGGAAGGAAATTGCGTTCTTTCTGCTGCGATCAGTGCATTAAAATACCATTGTAAATTGATTAATAGTATTTTTTCAAGAAAAATTTTTGTGGGGATAGATTTAAAGTCTACAGAAATCAGTTTTGAGAAAAAGTCAAAACACCCCAGAAAGACCCTCAGTCACCTTTTCAGCTCCTAGTGCTGCTCGACTGACTGCGAGTTAAGACTGATTTCGTGGTGGGAGGTCACATAAAATCAAATGACAATATAAATCTAATGTCAGTGGAGAATCTTTCGAACAAAGATTACCCAGTGCAAAATACAGTCTAAATGTAGATTTGCAGGATGCATATCATCTATCTGAAATTACATTTTTCTTCGCATACATGTAGAAAAATGTTGCATCAGGATTTGGAATTTGATCCAGAGGGATTCATCAAACTGGGACAATTCCATGTGCGCTCCACCCCAATCTAGCAGTAACTGTTCTGCACAATGCCCTGTACGCTGGCCTGGTCTTGATGCGGCAGGAATTGATGGGGATGGAGATGGAGAAGGGACCTATGAAACACGAAGCTGACAGCACCAGTATGGTTAGTGCATTAAGAGGAAAAGCGAATGCCCCAGTTGTTGTTGTTGCTGATGTTGTTGTTATTGTTGTTGTTGTTGTTGATGATGATATGATGATGATGATGATGATGATGTTGTTGTCCTTCTTTTTCTTCTTCTTCTTCTTCTTCTTTCTTCCTTCTTCGTCTTCTTCTTCTTCTTTCTTCTTCTTTTTCTGCTTCTTCTTCTTCTTTTTCTTCTTCTTCTTCTTCCTCTTCTTCATCTTCCTCCTCCACCTCCTCCTCCTCTTCTTCTTCTTCTTCTTCCTCTTCGTCTTCTTCTTCTTCCTCTTTTTCTTCTTCATCATTATCTTTTCTTCTTCTTCTTCTTCTTCTTTTCTTTCCTCTTCTTCTTCTTTCTTTTTTCTTTCTTTTTTTCTCTCTTTATGTTGCAGGGTGCGTTTAATCTCAGGGTGTCAGAGCTTGAATACCAAGCTGTATCAACGGAACCAGCCACACTGCATGATATGATCAAAATTAAATACCAAAGCCATTTGCAAAACCCTTTATTAAAGAAAGAAGAGTGGCAGAATGATTTACACGTTCACCTGCTAATAACTAAATTCGAGGTTCTAGGGTTCGTTTCGCATTGAAGCCTTGACTTTTCTCCTCAGTCTGACTGGAAAATCGAACTGAACGTCTAGTCCTTCGGAAGGGACGAAAAACGAGCCGGACCCGTGTGCTGCCAGGCCTGTGTACGCTTAAGATCCCACGGCAGTTGTAAACCGTGAAGGGTAGGACATTGGCCTGGCTGCTCTAGTATGAAAATATTATACAGATAGGCTCATTTCCCAGATCCCTCCCTTTGAAGGCCCTTTAGCCTTCTGGCCTCGGTAACAAAAATGGGTGTCGCTGCACTGTAGCAACGAGCTCTCAAAAGGGGAAAGGAGACTGAGTTTTACGTGATAAATCCATTGTGACAAAAAGAGACAACTATGAATATGAATACATTTTGTGCAAAAAGGTAATAGACTTTATCATATTGTTTTGATATCAAATGAAAGGAATCCCACATGTTCAAAATGGAATGAAAAACTTTTTTTTTCTTTTCAACAAAATAGACAAACTCTAGGGAACCAACCGAAAGATTTTAAGTTCAAACTGTTCACAAAACACATTCAACAATTATTTGTTTTTGGGGGGAAAACAAGAACATTGTCAATGATGATCTTAGTAGCTTTTGTAAGGAACATAGAAATAATACTAAATCTCTTGCATGGAGATGTCATCATCTGTCACAGTGTTGGCAACATTTTTGGAGGTAATTGAATGAAAGATATTCGCTGTCTTTCGGCATGAAGCTTACTGAAAATAGTGTCATGTTTGGAGCAGGTTTTGAATTCAATATAGACAAGGTTCTTAACTTCATAATACTGTTTATCAAAACGAATATCTATACTGTCAGATGTAGAATACTTGATCTGACATTTTGATTTCTAAATATAATATCAAATACAACATACAATAGACCAATAATAAAACGCAAAAATCAAAGGTAGATATATCAAATTCGAAAAAACGAAAAAAGCTTGCTCTATTCTGCAATTTTTGATTCATCTGTGGCAGGTTGAATCACTAAAATTAAAGTTATATCAAATTTGAGAGAGAGAAAAAAGACTGGTTGATAGATATTTTCTCCCTCTTTATTTCAGTCCATCCAAAGTTGAAACATTTTGACTATCTTTTGCAGGTAATGTACCTTTTTACGTTTTTGTATTTTGCTATAATGGTGACGTATGATTTCTCTTGATAGCGTGTGCCTCACACAGGTAAATTACATGCACTAAGTGCCTCACAGGTAAATTACATGCACTAAGTGCCTCACACAGGTAATTTACATACACTAAGTGCCTCACACAGGTAATTCACATGCACTAAGTGCCTCACACAGGAATTCACATGCACTAAGTGCCTCACACAGGTAAATTACATGCACTAAGTGCCTCACACAGGTAATTCACATGCACTAAGTGCCTCACACAGGTAATTTACATGCACTAAGTCGTTGACGCTAATGATGTTCTCTTTGGAAAATTGTTCTATTTTTGTTCCTTCATCTGTGTACTTTTTTTTTTTATTTTTTCAAAATTGTGCCCCTTTCATTTTGTTTTGTGTATTTTAGTTCGTTAAGACCCTTTCCATGCGAACAAAGTGAAAAGAATTTTTGGGGGAAACGACTAATAAAATAACAAAAAATTTTGAGCAATTGTTTAATAAAATTTGAAACGAAGAGGCTAAAAATCTGTAAAAATTTATAACAGAATATGCTGTACAAAAGTTACTGTGTCCATTTCGCGTGCCTTTCTCTTTTTTTTCTCCTTTTTTTCCCCCCCTCTTTCTCTCCTTTTCTCTCCCCTTTTTTTTCTCTCCTTTCCCCTTTTTCTCTTTCATTCGTCTCCCCCTCTTTCCCGCTTTCTTTTCTCCCCCCTTTTCCCCTCTTATTCTCTTTCTCTCTTTCATTAAACCCTCACCATCTTTTTTTGTTTTTGCAAAATTACCTAAAACAATTTTTTTTTGTTCCTCACATACGCCAATAAGAAAAACAGAAAGTCAACGATTGGACAATAACTAATTTTCACATTGATTCGCCCTAATGTAAAAAATAGAACAGTGCGCTTTAAAAATCGCTTGAGGGAATAAACACCACGACCCACACACCACCACACCACACACACACAAACACACACCACACCACGCCGCACGCACGCACCCGCCAAGATAAAAATGAAAGAAAAAGGAAAACAAAACAAAAAAGAATGAAATGCCTTGATCACGGATAAAAAAGACATAAGATCAAGGGCCGATTAAACAAAAAAAACAAACAATGATTTTGTATGTATGTATTATTATGATGATGTTTAAAATTTATATGAAAGTATGAAAAGTTGTTGTAAAAGTATGTATTAGTATGAAAGTATGTTTTAAAGTTTTTGTATGAAAGTTTTTATGTATGTGTGTTATGTTGTATTATGTATGTATTTTTGTATGTATGTTTGTTGTATGAAAATGTTTTTTTTGAGTATTTTTGTATGATGTACATTATTTTTGTATTGTTTTTATGTATGTATATTGCATGTATGTGTTTTATGTTTTTTTTGTTTTGTTGTTTAAAGTTGTATGTAGTAGGTGTAGATGAATTATGTTGTATAAAAGTTGTATGTATGTTTGTATGTATGTATTTGTTGTATGTATGTATGTATGTTTTTTTTGTTTGTATTTTTTAGTATTATGTATGTATGTTTTTTTATTATGTAGTTTGTATATAGTTTTATGACTGTATTTGTTTATGATGTTTTTTTTTGATGTATTTGTTTTGCATGTATTATGTTGTTTATGTATTTTGTATGTATTTTGTTTTTTATGTTTAGTTTTTAGATTATTTTTCATGTTTGATGATTTTTTATGCATGATGTTTCTTAGTATGTTTTTTTGGGAAAAAATTTTATAAGATTATTTTTGTAGTATGTTTGGGGTTGTAAGATAAAAGTAGTTTTTTTTATGTTGATGTATATTTTTTTTGTATTTTTATGTATGTTAGTTTGTATTTTTGTTGTATGTATTATAATGTAATTATGTATGTATGACTTTACTTATTGTTTATATGTGGTAACTTTTGTATGTATTATTATTATGTTGTATGTATTAATTTTTTTTGTTTCTAAGTAGTGTTTGTAATATATAATATATAAAAATATATAAATATATAAAAATAATATTATGATTTATGTAAATTTAATAAAAAATTTAAAATTATTTATTTAAAATATATAAATATTAAACTATACATATATATAATAACATATTTTAAAAATTTTATGAAAATTATTACCAGGGAAGTTTTTTAAAAACAAAGCTTATTAAAAAACCATATGAAAAAGGGAGTAAGGAACAAAAAAAACCCCAAGAAAAAATTAAAATCAAAACCAACCAAAAGAAAGAACCAGAAACGATAAAACAAACCGAACCAAAAAGGCCAAAACCAAACCAACCCTTTCAAACAAAGAGAAAAAAAAAAACTTCAGCAACGAAACTAAAACCAGCCTTTAACCAAACACCCAAAAGTGCCCCCCCTTTTTAAAACAAGTTAAACCAAATTAACCAAACCCTTTAACTTTCAAAAAAAAACCAAGCGATTTTTTTGGAATAAATTTTCTTTTAAAAAACCTCCGATCAAATCCCCCCCCCCCCCCCCCCCCCCAAATCTTTTCCCTTTTTTTTCTTCAATGCAAAAAAAAAACTGCGTAAACAAACTTAAACATTCGATCCATTCGAAGAAAAAGGGGGCACCCCCTTATAGTCACAATTGTGTTGCATATTCAGTTTGGGTTTTCTCGGGGTTCTTACGGTCAAATCGTTACTTAATGCAGAAGGAGAATAGTGATGGGAAACTTCCGCTATTTCTGGACCTGGGATTTCGTTATCGTATTTTTTTGTTTCCCTTTCGCGGGGCGTATAGGCTGCTTCCCCCCTTTTTTTGATGAAAAAGGAAAAAAAAAACATCAAAACGTTTGAAAATAAAAAAAATCTGAAGAGAAAAAAAAAACAAAAAAGAAAAAATCCTCGTTTAAAATTTTTCTTCAAAAGTGTCAGGACAAGGTCGCCAAGGGGGTTTTCCGCGACAGATATACAAATACAAGCAGAGGAGGGGGGATGGAAAAAAGGAAATTCTTTTCAAAGGCGGCAGAAAGAGAGTTAATTGTTTTTTCGTTACAAAACCTAATATCGGTGTAAAGGAAAGGTTTTTTTTAAAATTTGACCAAAACAAAAAATGTCAAAAAATGAAGAAAATTCCATTTGAGTTAACTGATCTTTTTTTTTTCGCTTTGGGAACAAAAAACAAACAAAAAAAACGAAAAAAAACAAATGGATTTCATACAAAAAATTACACAAATGGAGCAAATTTGAACAGTTCAGAGTTTAATATCGGGAACGGGCGTCTCATCAACGGAGAGGACCAAAAACCACAAATTTACCAAGCCAAAACAGAAACAAAAAGAGAAAAGCCTTTTTTTTACCAACAAATCCATCAAATTAACATCAGGAAGAGATTCTTGAATGGATTTTTAACCCTACTGTATACGTTGGGGGCGAGGACAAAAAACACCAAAGTTGAACAAAACTGAGGCAAAGAAATGTGGTTTCTAAAGGGGAATGTTAAGAGTTTTCCCTGGACAACAAGAAAACAAACGAAACAGCTTAATTGGGGGGCAAAACAAGACGACAATTAAACACAAAAAATTAGGAAAAGACAGGGAACTTTATAGGACATTTAAAGAAGAAAGGGGAACAGAGCCCCTGGTCACAACAACAAAAACTGAAGGGTAAGAGAGCCCAGGAGACCCAAGAAAAATTGGAGGACCGAGGGGTTGGGGAAGACCGAGAGGGTACGTAATTACAGCAACGCGGGTATATTCGTGTGAAGGGGTTTTTATCGTCAAAGCTATGCGGCAGGGCACATAGATGATGTTTTTTGATGATTAACAAAATTTTATAGTAATTAAAAAACAGTCATTTCATCACAATTCTTATTATATTAAAAGGGGGGCAAAAAAAAATAACAAAAGTATTGACAGAACCACGTAGAAAAAAATCAACTCGCAAAATTTCACAGACATTTTCAAAGGATTCACATTCATTAGGAACATCAAAAGGGCTTTTCAACATTCAAAAAGCTTTTAATTGCTAGCGCTGAAAACTAACGCAACTAAGCAACATTTTTGTTTAATGGGTTACGAAGCAAGCAAAAAAAAAAACTGGCGGGGCAAACAAACGAATACATCATCAACGCATGGATAAAACAGTTTTAAAATGCGGAGAATTTGCAAAATTTAAAAAATGGCACTTATTCAGAAGCGATTTTTGTCTGCAAACTATAGATTGTCAGGCAGAAATTTTGGAATCATTGTTACACATTTATTTTTTGGGGGGAAAAAAGACCCATATTTAGAAGAAAAGCGAGAGTTACATTTCAGAACGGACAGAAAAGAAGAACAGAGACAGAAGACAACAGACAGCAGACAAGAGGGAAGAAACAAAAAGTGAGGGATGAAATGGCAAATTTTTTCCTTTCTAAAAACAAAAACGATTTAATTCTTCAAATGTTTTTTAAAAAAAGGAAAAAAAACTTCAAAACCCCAAACACAAAAAAAAAACATAAAAAACAAACAAAAAAAAACCAAACAAGCTTGTACAAAAACAGGCTTTTTGGAAAACAACAACAAAAAAATGAAAAGAAAAAGAAATCCAAAACAAGTGTGACTGCCCGCGTTCAAGCAAACAGAACCAGAAAAAAAACACGAAAAAGAAAGACAAGAACGCATTCTAAAAACAACAAACAAGACAGGTCAAATTTTTGGCCAAATGGCCTTTGTCTACGTAAACACAAACAAACATCAGATACAAAAATTGGGAAAGGGGAAAGACGAAACTGCCTGCGCCTTTTATTGGAAAAAGGAATAAATGACTAAAAGGCTCATGGTTTTTGAGTAAAGTGATGACATCAAGGGGGAAGTGAGTGAATTCGCAATTTAAAAAGTGCCCCAGCCATTTAATATTGCTTTTTCTTGAAGGGGGTCCAGGTAAAATTTAAAACTTGATGCATTAGCTAAGGGGTAGTTTTTGGAATGTAAAGGATCCTAGTATTAAAAAATCAAAGACAAAATAAACAATGACTGATGAGGGGAAAATAAAAAAAAAGAGGTTTGGCTATGTAAGTGGGTCGTGCCTAGTGCAACGGGTTTCGGGCTGACCCAAAAAAAGAAAAGAAAAAGAAAGTTAAAAAAAATACAAACCAGAAAAGACCAAAGGACCAACAAAGAAGACACTGCCAACAAAAAAAAAAAAACAAAAAAAAAGCACACAATTCTGCATGCACCTAATCCATGAAAAAACATTATGGAAAATTTACCCTATAAGAAAAAAAAAAACTGAATTATTACATAGAAGCGTAAAAAATTTCTTTGTACAGAGAGGACATTAAAACAAAACAACAAAAAAAAGAAGAAGAAAAAGAAGAAAAAATAAATTTTTAAAAAAAAAAGAAAAAAAAGAAAAAGGACCAAAACGCCAATAAGGACAAAATCCGACACGTGAAAAAAAATTGAAAAAAATTTCTTCGTGTATTTGCTTCAAACAAGTCCATTGAAAAAAAAACAGTATGGAAATGGACCTAGAAAAAATTAATTAAATGATGATAACAAGAAAAAAGGATCTTTTTAAAAAGATCTTTTACGACGAAAACATTAAAATGGTGCATACTGCAGTACATGACTATTTGTAACATATTGCGTATTCTGATATCTTTGACTTTAAAAGTTTTTGATTTTCTTTAAAAAAAAGGTTTAAGGTATATATCCAGTTCAGGAAATCGATATATGTGATTACTCGCAAAAGGCACATTAAACATTTTTTGGAAGATTTTTTTTTAGGATCATCGCACTCAGGGAGGTTACCTTTGCGTTCACCTTTTTTTTTTTTGTCCCCCATTTTGAGCCACCTTCAGACCACGAAGCACTCCCCAGCTGCAAACCGTGTATTTTTATCCTTTTCAGGTCGGGGAAGGGAAAAGCACAGAGAGAAAAGAAAATTTCGCTACCTCATAAAGCGGGCCGTGCAAAAATCTCGGGTCTCTTCCCCCCTCACCCCTTTACAATCTCAGCGTTGTGGGACATCTTTTTTTTCATCTGTCCGTAATACCCCAAAAATTTTA
>JAPXFY010005852.1:0-14020 GCA_030674185.1 Monoplex corrugatus
TACAATCTCCCAAGCCCCCCCCCCTTCTCTCTCTCCCCACCCCTCCCCACCTTAGATTTTCGTCGTTTTTGTCGTTCACAGCAGAGGAAGACGACGCCCATCTTGAAGACGAAGACGATGTTTTCAAAGTCCGTGGTCTTCTTCACCTTGCCCAGATAATCCGTCATGTTGCACCATTCCACTGTGCCATACATCTGGAGGTCCCCCACTGAGAGCTCGATAGGCTGGGGGACACACAGACACACACACATAAACAAACACATACACACACATACATACATAAACACATACATATACACATACATACGTGCATAGACAAACACAGACACATACAGATACACATACATACATACATACACACACACACATACACACACGCACAGTGGGGGAGGGGGGAGGGAGAGAGGAGAGAGAGAGAGAGAGAGAGAGAGAGAGAGACGAGAGACAGAGAGAGACAGAGAGAGAGAGAGAGAGGACAGAGAGAGAGACGAGACAGAGAGAGAGACAGAGAGAGAGACAGAGAGAGAGACAGAGAGAGAGAGACAGAGACAGAGAGAGAGACAGAGAGAGAGACAGAGAGAGAGAGAGAGACAGAGGAGAGAGACAGAGAGAGACAGAGAGAGAGAGACAGAGAGAAAGAGAGAGAGAAGAGAGAGAGACAGAGAGAGAGAGAGAGAGAGAGGAGAGAGAGAGAGAGAGGAAAGAGAGAGAGAGAAGACAGAGAGAAAGAGAGAGATGAGAAGAGAGAAGAGAAACAAGTAGAGAGAAAAACAAGCAAAGAGAGATACGACACACAATAAAAGCACACACACATAAACACACACAACACATGCACACATACAATATGTATAGACAAAACACCACACGACACGTGCATAGATAAACACACACATACAAATGCACACACACATACAACACACTTCATCATCATTTATCATCATCATCACCATCAGGAATCATTTATTTCACATTAATGTAACAGTTGTGCTCACAAACACACACAATAACACACACACACACACACACACACACAAACACACACAACACACACACACATTTATCAAGCACGTATCACACATCCGTACACAGATGCACACACATACATACATACACAAGCACACACATTATATCATATACACACACACACACACACACACACATACGCACACACATACACACACTCACATACACACACAGACACACTTACACATACACTCACAACACACACTATACACATACACACACACTTACACACACACACACACACCCACACACATACACACACACACACATACATACACACACACACACAAACACACACATACACACACAAACACACCACACCACACACTACACACAACACTCACACAACACACACACACATACACACACACACATACATCACACACACACACATTTACACACACAACACACACATACACATCACACACAAACACACACACACACATACACACCACAATACTACACACAACACACAAACCGCACACCACACACATACACACTACCACAGACCATACAGCAGAGACTGACACAGACACAGCCTCAAAGGACCCTAACATCTTTAATCGCTATTGGATCTCTGTCAGCAGATCAGCTTACCTCGGCCATGGGCTTGTCACTAGAATATTTGTGGGCTTGTTTTTGTACGTACTTTACTCTTACCACATCTCTCTACTCCCTCCCTCCTGTCTGTTGTCTGTCTGTGTCTCTCAATATTATGGGTATCTATCACTTCATCATCATCATCATCATCATCTCTCATGTGCCCTGCCGCATGGCGTTGGCGATCATGGCTCTCCGTACGAATCTATATTTGGCCGCTGCAAGTACATCTCCCACCCTTTCTGTCCTCATTCACTCTGCGAAACGGGAAAAGGCGAAATAGGAAAAGGCAGAATGGGAAAAGGTAAAATAGGAAAAGGCAACACTGAAAAAGGCAAAATAGGAAAAGGCCAAATGAGAAAAGGTAAAACAGGAAAAGGTGAAATAGGAAAAGGTGAAATAGGAAAAGGTAAAACAGGAAAAGGTGAAATAGGAAAAGGTGAAATAGGAAAAGGTAAAACAGAAAAAGGTGAAATAGGAAAAGGTAAAACAGAAAAAGGTGAAATAGGAAAAGGTGAAATCGGAAAAGGTAAAATAGGAATAGGTACAACAAGAAAAGGTAAAACAGAAAAAGGTGAAATAGGAAAAGGTAAAATAGGAATAGGTACAACAAGAAAAGGTAAAACAGGAAAAGGTGAAATAGGAAAAGGTAAAATAGGAATAGGTACAACAAGAAAAGGTAAAACAGGAAAAGGTGAAATAGGAAAAGGTAAAACAGGAATAGGTAAAACAAGAAAAGGTAAAACAGGAAAAGGTGAAATAGGAAAAGGTAAAACAGGAAAAGGTTAAAACAGGAAAAGGTGAAATAGGAAAAGGTGAAATAGGAAAAGGTAAAATAGGAAAAGGTAAAACAGGAAAAGGTGAAATAGGAAAAGGTAAAACAGGAAAAGGTGAAAACAGGAAAAGGTAAAACAGGAAAAGGTGAAATAGGAAAAGGTGAAATAGGAAAAGGTAAAACAGGAAAAGGTGAAATAGGAAAAGGTAAAACAGGAAAAGGTAAAACAGGAAAAGGTAAAACAGGAAAAGGTAAAACAGGAAAAGGTAAAACAGGAAAAGGTGAAATAGGAAAAGGTAAAACAGGAAAAGGTAAAACAGGAAAAGGTGAAATAGGAAAAGGTGAAATAGGAAAAGGTAAAACAGGAAAAGGTGAAATAGGAAAAGGTGAAACAGGAAAAGGTAAAACAGGAAAAGGTGAAATAGGAAAAGGTGAAATAGGAAAAGGTGAAATAGGAAAAGGTAAAATAGGAAAAGGTAAAACAGGAAAAGGTGAAATAGGAAAAGGTGAAATAGGAAAAGGTAAAACAGGAAAAGGTGAAATAGGAAAAGGTAAAATAGGAAAAGGTAAAACAGGAAAAGGTGAAATAGGAAAAGGTGAAATAGGAAAAGGTAAAATAGGAAAAGGTAAAACAGGAAAAGGCGAAATAGGAAAAGGTGAAATAGGAAAAGGTGAAATAGGAAAAGGTGAAATAGGAAAAGGTAAAACAGGAAAAGGTAAAACAGGAAAAGGTAAAATAGGAAAAGGTAAAACAGGAAAAGGTAAAATAGGAAAAGGAGAAACGGAAAATGGCAAAATCGGAAAAGGCCAAGCAGGAAAAGCCAAATTAGGTAAAGGCCAAATGAGAAAAGATGAAATAGGAAAAAGCAAAATAGGAAAAAAATAAACCCCAAATATTCAAAGATGAAACGGGGAAAAAAGGGGAAATAGGAAAAGGCAAAACAAGAAAAGGCCGAACAGGAAAAGGCCAAACAAGGAAAAGGCTAAACAAGAAAAAGGCCAAACAAGAATAGGGCCAAACAAGAAAAAGGCCAAACAAGAAAAAGGCCAAACAAGAAAAAAGCCAAACAAGAAAAACGCCAAACAGGAATAGGCCAAAGGGGATGTCACCATATAACCCAGGTGGTCCTTACCGGCTTGGCGGGGTAGGTGTCCCTGTAGGTGCGAGTCAGTTCGTTGAAGACACTTCCATACTCCTCGTAGATCTTCTGCATCTCGTTGATATGCTCCGCTACAGCCTCCATGCCTTTCAACGCCTCTGTAACAACCACCACAAAGAACATCGTGTTACAACCTTCATACGTAACACATACTGAAGTGTTACCATTCGTTCATACACTCTCTGTAACAACCACCACCACAAACAACATCGTGTTACAACTTTCATACGTAACACATGCTGAAGCTGTTACCATTCGTTCATACACTCTCTGTAACAATAACCACAAACAACATCGTGTTACAACTTTCATACGTAACACATGCTGAAGCTGTTACCATTCGTTCATACACTCCTGCAGGAGTTTGGACAGAACTGACAAATTTGAGGTTGGTTTGCAGTTAAAATGCTCTGTGCAGTGTCCAGACTTAAGCAGATGGGATTAGAGATCACAAACAAACAAATAAACAAATAAATAGATAAGAAAAAATTAACAGAAATAATGAATACATGAATCAATAGATAAATAGATAAATAAATAAATAAATAAATAATAAACAAGCACATAAATGAATAGGTAAATGAATGAATGAATAAATATGAATGAATGAATGAATGGATAAATAAATAAATAAGTAAACAAATAGATAAATAAACACATGAATAAATGAACAAATAAATAAATAAAATAATTGACCGGTAAGTTGGTGGTGCTCGTAAATAACACACACACACACACACACACACACACACACACACACACACACACACACACACACACACTCATTCATACACACAGACTTTAAACACACACATACACACACTCACTCACTCAAACACACACACACACACTCTCCCTCTCTCTTTCTCTCTCTCTCTCTCTCTCTCTCACACACACACACAATCACTCACACACACATATTCTCTCTCTCTCTCACTCTCTTTCACACACACACACACACACCGCACTCATACACACACACACACACTCTCTCTCTTTCTCTCTCTCTCTCTCTCACACACACGCACACTCGTCTAAAAGCACATATGTGAATAGACGTTAAAAGAAATAACGAACGAACACACACACACACACACACACACACACACACACACACACACAAACAAATTAACTACCTAACTAACTAACTAACAAACAAGCTGACTACATAACTGACCGAAAAGTTGGTGGTGCTCATAAAAAACAACAACAAATAAACGACACAATAACTCACCAGTCAGGTGGTGATGCTCGTCAGTGCCAGACAGGGTGTGGGCACACAGCTGCTGCAGGAGAAGCGGGTACTTGAGGATACGTTGGATGGGTTTGATCATGTAGGACTCCAGGGTGGCCGAGTGCTGCTGCTTGGGGTTCCTGGCCAGGAGGAACTCTCGAAGAGCCTCGTTGGACTCTGCACACACACACACACACACACACACACACAAAACACACACACACACACACACGCACGCACACACACACACACAAACACACATACACGCACGCACGCACATACACACACAAACACACACGCACGCAGAGCAACAACAGGCTTCAGGTTAAGGATCCCATGGCAGATTTAATACCTATTTCGATCTAATGTGCTCAAAAGAAAATGTCTTCTTTTTTTGAAATTCATTCCATATGAATAAAAGTTTATGTTTCTGAAACGGAAGGAATGTACATAAAATGTAAAGTAGAATGTATTCATTTTTGCATGGCCATGTGCGTTGGCTGACCACCGGTGCCAGTGATGAGATACATGTAACAGACCCCAGTTGACAGTGCTAAATGCCCCTGGGGAAGAGCTATTAGTTGGGATATGTGGGATGGAAAACACCTGCTTCCGTACCGATAGGGCTGAGTATACCGATAGGGCAGAGTATACCTATAGAGCTGAGTATACCGACAGAGCTGAGTATACCTATAGAGCGGAGTATACCGATAGGGCTGAGTATACCGATATGGCTGAGTATACATATAGAGCTGAGTATACCGATAGGGCTGTGTATACCGATATGGCTGAGTATACATACAGGGCTGAGTATACCGATATGGCTGAGTATACATATAGAGCTGAGTATACCGATAGGGCTGTGTATACCGATAGGGCTGTGTATACCTATAGGGCTGTGTATACCGATAGGGCTGTGTATACTGATAGGGCTGTGTATACCAATAGGGCTGTGTATACCGATAGGGCTGTGTATACCGATAGGGCTGAGTATACATATAGAGCTGAGTATACCGATAGGGCTGTGTATACTGATAGGGCTGTGTATACCGATAGGGCTGAGTATACCGATAGGGCTGTGTATACTGATAGGGCTGTGTATACCGATAGGGCTATGTATACCTATAGGGCTGTGTATACTGATAGGGCTGTGTATACGATAGGGCTGTGTATACTGATAGGGCTGTGTATACTGATAGGGCTGTGTATACCGATAGGGCTGTGTATACTGATAGGGCTGTGTATACTGATAGGGCTGTGTATACTGATAGGGCTGTGTATACTGATAGGGCTGTGTATACTGATAGGGCTGTGTATACTGATAGGGCTGTGTATACCTATAGGGCTGTGTATACTGATAGGGCTGTGTATACCTATAGAACTGTGTTATTACTGATAGGGCTGTGTATACTATAGAACTGTGTATACTGGATAGTGGGCTGTGTATACCTATAGAACTGTGTATACTGATAGGGCTGTGTATACTGATAGGGCTGTGTATACTGATAGGGCTGTGTATACTGATAGAGCTGTGTATACTGATAGGGCTGTGTATACTGATAGGGCTGTGTATACGATAGGGCTGTGTATACTGATAGGGCTGTGTATACTGATAGGGCTGTGTATACTGATAGGGCTGTGTATACTGATAGGGCTGTGTATACCTATAGGGCTGTGTATACCTATAGGGCTGTGTATACTGATAGGGCTGTGTATACTGATAGGGCTGTGTATACTGATAGGGCTGTGTATACTATAGGTCTGATGGGTGTATACCTATAGGGCTGTGTATACTGATAGGGCTGTGTATACTGATAGGGCTGTGTATACTGATAGGGCGGTTGTAGCTGTATACTGATAGGGCTGTGTATACCGATAGGGCTGAGTATACCGATAGGGCTGAGTATACCTACAGAGCTGAGCATGCCGATAGGGCTGAGTATACCGATAGTGGATAGGGTGGGGGAGTGAAAGGGTTAAGTTTTGCAGCTGGCGGATAGGGTGAGGGAGTCAAAGGGTTAAGGATTTTCTGTGTGCGGGAATGGCTGGCGTAGAAAGAGCTGTACACTTTGAAGTGGTTGGCATAGTTTTGACTCCCGCACCCTATCCACCAGCTGTTTTGACTCCTATCAACCAACTGCAAAAACTTAACCCTTTGAACTTCCTCGCCCTTTCCACCAGCTTCCTGCAAAAAGCTGGTGGAAGAAGTGAGGGAATCAAATAGTTAAGTTTTTGCTTTGCTACCGTAGTTGGCAATACTGGATGCTGGTGGACAGGGTGCGGGAGTCGAACAGTTTAACCCTTTGACTCCCTCACCCTATCCGCCAGCATCCTGCACTGTTAGACATGACAGCAAAGCAAAAAAATTAACTCTTTCACTCCCTGACCCTATCCACCAGCTTCCTGCAGGAAGCTGATGAATAGGGTGAGGGAGTGAAAGGGTTAAGTTTTTGTAGGAAGCTGGTGGATAGGGTAAGGGAGTGAAAGGGTTAAGTGTACTAGACTTGTGTATAAGGTGAGGGAGTGTTATTGTTTTTGTTGTTTAAAGCCCAGCCGACTGCGTAGAGCCATATCAGGGCTATAACCGCTTCAAAACATACACAACTTCAAACAGGAAAAACAAAAAAGAAAAAACAGAAAAAAATGAAAAATAAAAAAAGGAAAACAAGAGAAAGGGATGTGAAAGGGTTAAATGTTTGCAGCTGGCGGATAGGGGGCGGGATTGAAAGGGTTAAATGATAACCTTGTGCATGACTCTGGAAACAACTATAGAATTGTTTGTCACACACACACACACACACACACACATACACACACACACACACACACACACACACACATATTCTCTCTCTCTCACTCTCTTTCACACACACACACACACACACACCTACACACACACACACATACACACACACAAACACACACACACACACCTACACACACACACACCTACACACAAACCTACACACACACACACCTACACACACATACACCCCTACACACACACACCTACACACACACACACACCTACACACACACAAACACACATACACACACACAAACACACACACAAACACACACACAAACACACACACACCTACACACACACACGTACCTGGGTTGAGGATTTTCTGTGTGCGGGAATGGCTGGCACAAAAGGAGCTGTACACTTTGAAGTGGTTGGCATAGTACAGGAAAGACCCGCCGATGGAGAACAGCACTCTCTGGAACACAAACACACCATGGATCAGACTACTTCAGGAATAAAATAAAAACAAAGAAAAACATACAGTCAATCGACATGTACCGTCATATCACTCTCAAAACATAACCAAAGATAATAAAGATAAAGATAAACAACTCCTCCATTCCGCGGCTACTCATAAAAATACAAAAATCAAGGATGGTAAAATACACCTAAGAACAACGCTGTAACCAAGCCACCGCTGTCAATATATGATCAACAATATTACAGTAAGGACGAAAAACGAATCAAAGCCGTGTGCCTTTGGCCTGCCCACGCTAAAAGATCCCACGGCAGTTGAAAATCGTGAAGAGCAGGGTATTCACCCAGTTGCCCTGATATAACATATTGGAGAGATAGGCTGATTTTCCAGGTCCCTTCCTCTGAAGGCCAGTTATCCTTCATGCCTTTCTGAAGTCTTAGTCAAAAAATCGCAAAAGGTGGCGCCGCACAATGGCGACACGCTATCAACAGGGTAAGCAACCCGAGTTTTACATGGTGAAACCCTTTATGACACACAAAAAAAAGAATATGAATATAATTAAGATACTTTTTTTTACAGCTATATATCTTCTTTAGAGTTATTTATACTGAAAAAGCCCGCGACATCCCTACAAGGTTAATATGATACTTCTTTAGAGCTATTCATACTGAAAAGGCCCCCTGCATCCCCACGAGTTTACTCTGCCAGGTAACTACTAGCAGATTTGGATGGAGCGTGGATGGAACTTCCCAGAGTAGTGAAATCCCTTAGACCAAATGGTGCGCAAATGGACCTTCCGAGTGCAGTGAAATCCCACTTCAAACACACTGAGACCAAGTGAAGTGCGTATGGAACTTTCGAGTGCAGTGAAATCCCTGTTAAACACACTCAGACCAAATGGAGCTCGTATGGAACTTTCGAGTGCAGTGAAATCCCTCTTGAACACAATCAGACCAAATGGAGTGCGTATGGAACTTCCCAGTGCAGTGAAATCCCTCTTGAACACACTCAGACCAAAAGGAGCGCGTAAGGAACTTCCCAGTGCAGTGAAATCCCTCTTAAACACACATGGAGCGCGTAAGGAACTTCCCAGTGCAGTGAAATCCCTCTTAAACACACTCAGACCATAAGGAGCGCGTAAGGAACTTCCCAGTGCAGTGAAATCCCTCTTAAACACACTCAGACCATAAGGAGCGCGTAAGGAACTTCCCAGTGCAGTGAAATCCCTCTTAAACACACTCAGACCATAAGGAGCGCGTAAGGAACTTCCCAGTGCAGTGAAATCCCTCTCAAACACACTGAGACCAAATGGAGCTCGTAAGGAACTTCCCAGTGCAGTGAAATCCCTCTTAAACACACTGAGACCAAATGGAACCCGTATGGAACTTCCGAGTGCAGTGAAATCCCTCTTAAACACACTCAGACCAAATGGAGCTCGTATGGAACTTCCCAGTGCAGTGAAATCCCTCTTAAACACACTCAGACCAAAAGAAGCGCGTAAGGAACTTCCCAGTGCAGTGAAATCCCTCTTGAACACACTCAGACCAAATGGAGCTCGTAAAGAACTTCCCAGTGCAGTGAAATCCCTCTTCAAACACACTGAGACCAAAGTCAGAAGAAAGACCCCCCCCCCCCCCACACACACACACCCAAGGCCAAGCACGGACCTTGAAGAGCTTGGTGTCATCGGTGGTGAAGAAGTCAGGTTCCAGCTCTATGGCCTGCTCCAGGCTGTGCAGGAACTGCTGCTGGAACTGCACGATCTCCGTGATGTTGCCGAACAGCTCCGACATCTTGTCAGACGTCAGGAAAGTCTCCTCCTTCAAGGGCTCCAGGTAGCGGGTCAGCAAGCACAGCAGGTCCTGGGGCCACAAGGCAACAGATTAAAAATGATGACAGTTATTGAAAAAAACAAACTAGGGGTAGATTGAAAATATCTTAACCCTTTGACTCCCGCACCCTATCCATCAACTGCAAAGACTTAACCCTTTGACTCCGTTACGGTGGATAGGGTGAGAGAGTCAAAGGGTTACATTTTTGTTTCGCTAGCATGGTGGACAATACAGCCTGCTAATGGACAGGATGCGGGAATCAAAGGGTTAACCTTTCGAATCCTGCACTCTGTCCACCAGCATCCTACATTGTCAGCTATGACAGCAAAGCAAAAACTTGACCCTTTGATTCCCTCGCCCTATTCACCAGCTTCCTGTACGAAGCTCGTGAATAGGATGAGGGAGTCAAAGGGTTAAGATTTTGCTGTTGGTGGATAGGGTGAGGGAGTCAAGGGTTAAGTTTTTGCAGCCGCTACGCAGGGTGCAGGAGTCAAAGGGTTAACATCCCCTCTCATTCTACAGAAGCTGACAAAACAATGTTCTATACCAGTATGCACTATAGACAGCAATGGAAATATATATATATATATATATATATATAGAGAGAGAGAGAGAGAGAGAGAGAGAGAGAGAGAGAGAGAGAGACAGAGAGGGAGTAGAGAGTGAGAGACAGAGAGACACAGAGAGAGACAGACAGAGAGGGGAGGGAGGGAGAGAGAGAGAGAGAGAGAGAGAGAGAGAGAGAGACAGACAGACAGACAGACAGACAGAGAGGGGAGATAAGTGAAGGTGCTACTGCTGCTGATGTTGATAAGAATGATGATGACGGTGACGATGATGATGGTGACGGTGATGATGATGATGATGATGACGGTAATGATGATGACGGTGATGGTCATGATGGTGATGATGATGGTGATGATGGTGGTGATGATGGTGGTGGTGATGATGATGATGGTTATTGGTGGTGACCCTGCTGCTGCTGCTGCTGCTGAGGATGATCATGATTGGATGATAGCAGTGACAACGACGATGGTGATGATGATGATGACGACGATGATGATGATGACTGGATGATGGCAGTGACAATCATGATGGTGGTGGTGATGATGATGATGATGGTGACGATGGTGCTGCTGCTGAGGAGGAGGATGTTGACGATGATGATGGGATGATGGCACTTACAATGATGATGATGATAATGACGATGATGAGATTGATGATGATTGGATGATGGCAATGACAACAATGATGGTGATGATGTTGATGTTATTAATGATTGGATGATGGCAGTGACAATGATGCTATTGCTGCTGCTGACAATCATGAGGAGGAGGAGGCGGAGGAGGAGGAGGATTGGACGATGCCATGGCAATGATGATGATGATAGTGATGCTGCTGTTGTTTCTGATGGTGGTAGTGATAATGATGACAACGACAGGAACGATGAAGACGAAGATCTATTTATGATACAAAAATCAGAAACCAAAGCCAGCTGACCACTGGTCCTCTCACCTTGACATAGGCCCGTTCAGTCTCCACCAGCTCCATGATGACCTTGCGCATGCGCTGAGCGTCTGACAGGGAACGAGTTCCGGGTGCTCCGTCCTCTGTCGTCCCTCCCTCCTGCTTGTTGCGACAGATGGCCGTTACCTGGTCTGCACTCTGTTATAACATTCCCCACATAACTTGGGTTATGTTATGTTATGTTATGTTATGTTGTGTTGTGTTGTGTTGTGTTGTGTTGTGTTGTGTTGTGTTGTGCCTCCCTCTGGCTTGTTGCGACAGATGGCTGTTACCTGGTCCGCACTCTGTTATAACATTCCCCACATAACTTGGGTTATGTTATGTTATGTTATGTTGTGTTGTGTTGTGTTGTGTTGTGTTGTGTTGTGTAGTGCCTCCCTCCGGCTTGTTGCGACAGATGGCTGTTACCTGGTCCGCACTCTGTTATAATATTCCCCACATAACTTGGGTTATGTTATGTTATGTTGTGTTGTGTTGTGTTGTGTTGTGTTGTGTTGTGTTGTGTTGTGCCTCCCTCCGGCTTGTTGCGACAGATGGCCGTTACCTGGTCTGCACTCTGTTATAGTTGGGTTATGTTGTGTTATGTTATGTTATGTTGTGTTGTGTTGTGTTGTGTTGTGTTGTGTTGTGTTGTGTTGTGCCTCCCTCCGGCTTGTTGCGACAGATGGCCGTTACCTGGTCTGCACTCTGTTATAGTATTCCCCACACATAACTTGGGTTATGTTGTGTTATGTTATGTTGTGTTGTGTTGTGATGTGATATGGTGTTGTGTTGTACTGTGTTGTGCTGTCTCTGTCTCTCTCTGTGTCTCTTTCTCCCCCTCTCTCTCACTCACTCGCTCTGTCTCTCATTCTCTCTCTCTCCTCTCTCTGTCTCTCTCTTTCTATCTCTGTTTCTCTTTCTGTCTCTCCATCTGTCTGTCTGTCTGTCTCTCTCTTTCTATCTCCCTCCCTCTCGGTTTACTGTCGTGTGCTTCTGGTTTTTGTTTGCTTCAGCGAAAGGCGTTCACTTTGATTCATAAACCATGAACTCTTATTGACAGAGTGGACATACATGTACACTTACACTGACCTTCAGCAAGTTGTCCACCAGTGTCGGGTCAGCCTGGGCGCGGTCAGACGAGGTGTGATGTCTTCTGTCTCCGTCTGTGGACATATATATATATATATATATATATATATATATATATATACATATATATATATATATATATATATATATAACATTAGCTTGGTTTAGTTAATATCACAATTAATGGTTTGTTTGTAATGATGTGCTTTCTTCATTTCAATAAACAAACGAGACTGTTTTGACGGAGGCAGGCACAAGAAGATCACTGATAAAGAAGATGAAGAAAAGACAAGCACCATTCATAGGACATTGTACGAGTAAAGGGTAATTGGAGCACCTGGTCACAACAGGAAAGCTGGAGGGAAAGAGAACACCAGTTAGACCCAGGGATAAAATATTGGACGGACTTGCAGGGTGGCTGAGGACGGAGAGGGTAGAAGATGTATTTGCAGCGACAAGGGATAGATACATATGGAGGGCCATGTTCGCCAAAGTAATGCGGCAGGGCACATGATGATGATGATGATGATTATGTATATCTGTCTTGGGCTTTACAGAACTTAAGGATCCAGTGAGAGAGTAGAAAGAAAGGGAGAACAAAGAGAGAGAGAGGAGAGAGAGAGAGAGAGAGAGAGAGAGAGGAGAGAGAGAGAGAGAGAGAGATAGGGAGGAGAAGACAAAGAGAGAGAGAGGGAGACAAAGAGAGAGAGAGAGAGGGAGGGGGAGACAAAGAGAGAGAGAGAGAGGGAGGGGGAGACAAAGAGAGAGAGGGGGGAGACAAAGAGAGAGAGGGGGGAGACAAAGAGAGAGAGAGGGGGAGACAAAGAGAGAGAGAGAGAGGGAGGGGGAGACAAAGAGAGAGAGAGAGAGGGGGAGACAAAGAGAGAGAGAGAGAGAGGGAGGGGGAGACAAAGAGAGAGAGAGAGAGAGGGAGGGGGAGGCAAAGAGAGAGAGAGAGATAGGAGACAAAGAGAGAGGGAGGAGGGGAGACAAAAAGTGTTTGTTCCATTTTCCATGTCTGCCGTTGCTAAAATCTATTCATTGTTGTTTAACCCTTTGCCTCCATCACCCTGTCCATCAGCATCCTGCATTGTCAACCATGCTGGCAAAGCAAACACTTAACCCTTAGACTTCCTCACCCTGTCCACCATTTTCCCTAATGAATGGGGTGAGTGGGTCAAATGCTCAAGTTTTTGCAGTTGGTGGATAGGGTGCAGGAGCCAAAGAGTTAAAGCCCAGCCATCTGCACAGAGCCATACCAGCGCCATAACCATCTGAAAATGTGCATCATACCTCACTAGAGCGAAAGAGAGAGAGAGAGAGAGAGAGAGAGAGAGAGAGAGAGAGAGAGAGAGAGAGAGAGAGAGAACAGACAGACAGAGACAGAGAGACAGAGAGAGAGACACAGAAAAAGAGAGAGACAGAAAAGAGAGAGAGACAGAAGAGAGAGAGAGACAGAGAGAGAGAGAGAGAGACAGAGAGAGACACACAGAGACAGAGAGAGAGAGAGAGAGAGACAGACAGACAGAGAGACAGAGAGAAAGAGAGAGAGACACACAGAGAGAGAAAGA
>JAPXFY010000585.1:0-5000 GCA_030674185.1 Monoplex corrugatus
AGAGAGAGAGAGAGAGAGAGAGAGAGAGCTTGTGTTGTGTGTATGTGTGTGTGCGCAAGAGAGAGAGAGAGAGAGAGTTTGTGTGTGTGTGTGTGTGTGTGTGCGCAAGAGAGAGAGAGAGAGAGAGAGAGAGAGAGAGATTGTGTGTGTGTGTGTGTGTGTGTGTGTGTGTGTGTGTGTGTGTGTGAGTGTGTGTTTTGAGTGTGTATGTGTGTGTGTGTGAGAGAGAGTGTGCGTGTGTGCGTGAACATGTGTGCGAGTATATATATATATATATATTGTGTGTGTGTGTGTGTGTGTGTGTGTATGTGTGTGTGTGTGTGTGTGTGTGTGTGTATGTGAGCCGTGACCTCAGTGACCTGGAGGCAGGGTGGAGGTGGTGGTGGTGGAGGAGTTCATTAGTGTCAGTCACGGAGTCCATATAGTGCCTCGACCTCTGTCCCATAGCAACCTGTTTGCTGAACCACAGGTCTTCTGTTCCCTATGGCAGGGCGCACTTCGCCAGAGATATCAATAGACAAGATCGACAAATTTTTACGATTTCGCAGGTGAACCTGTTCAGCGTTTCGATTGAATTATTTTAGGATGCGTGTGTGCACTTACGTTGTTTTTGCTCACCACTTTGCATGCAATATGTTTGACACCGTGCTAATTGCAGAAAATGAAAGGGACCTACAAAACCTTGTGAATATACTAGAAACAGAAAGCAAAGGTAAGGAGTTGGAACTAAACAGCAGGAAGACTGAAGTCATGGTGATCAGTAAAAAACATGAAATCCCCTCATGCAAAATAAAAACAAATGGCACAACCTTGACACAGGTTAATAAGTTCAAATACCTGGGAACGGTCATTTCATCAGACGGCAGAAGCACATCGGAAATAGCTGGCAGAATCGGCCAAGCCAAAACAGCATTAAAGAAGATGACAAGCATTCTTAACAACAAATGCCTATCAATTAACATCAGAAAGAGAGTCCTTGAATGTTATATAGAACCAATACTGTTGTACGGATGCGAGGCGTGGACAGTCAGCAAGCAAAGCCAGAGCAGGATCGAGGCAGCCGAGATGTGGTTTCTCAGAAGAATGTTGAGAGTTCCATGGACGGCAAAGAAAACAAACGAGACAGTCTTGATGGAGGCAGACACAAAAAGATCACCCATAAGGAAGATTAGGAAAAGACAAGCAACATTTATAGGCCATTTTATGAGGAAGGGGGATTTGGAGCACCTGGTCACAGCGGGAAAGCTGGATGGAAAGAGAGCACCAGGTAGACCCAGGGAGAGAATGCTGGACGGACTTGCAGAGTGGCTGGGGATGAAGAGGGTGGGGGATATGCTGGGGGCAACGAGAGATAGAGATGGTTGGAAGTCCATGGTCGCCAACGCCATGCGGCAGGGCACCTGATGATGATGATGATGTTTGCTGCACAGACTTCATACTTCGTCTTTGGTGGGTGTGCATGCTGTGTGTTTCATCTCAAAATTAACACTGCACAGACTCTTACAGCGTGGAATGGAAAGTGTTTGGGCTTTTCCTGAAACAGAGATAAAGGAAAAGCGAAGAAAAGAAAAAGGCAACTGAAGAACAAGCCAGTTTGCCAAACCGTCTCTGTGTGTGTGTGTGTGTTTGTGGGCTGTTTGTTGAGTGTTATCCAGGTACTGTAAGTTTGTCATGATATGTATGTATGGGTGCTTCCTCTTTGTTGGTGTTGTTGTTGTTAATGTACATATAGCTGTTGTTGTTGGCCGTCATGCTGTGTCGATATGGGTGTGTATGTATGAATGTATATGTGTGTATGTCTGTGTGCGGGCATGTGGGTATGTGCATGTATTTACTGTTATTTGTTATTTTCATCTCTTACCTGTTTATTTCATCTGCAGACTCCTTTATTTTGTATTTATTTATTCACCTACTTACTTACTTCTTCCTCACTTACTTACTCACTTTCTTACTTACTAACTTACTCAGTCACTATCTATGATTAAGAAAATGTCTTCACCTAGTTGATAGACAGCTAAGCATTTGGGCATTGACTGGGGGAAGGGGAGGGGGAAGGTTCTGTCTTGTGAGACGAGTTTATACAGAATAGCTAGTTGTGTTGTGATTCAGATCTTTCATTATTTATTTATTTACTTTATATGCATGGGTTTTTTTTTGAAGATAAGATACACACATATACACATGTCGTTTACATGTAACCAAGATTATTCCAGCGGAAGGCTGATAAAATACCGGTATAAAATATAGACTAGGTAAAACATAGTCTAGGTAGGGCCTCAGGACCTGGCCAGCTCATGGGTTTATGTGCAGGCTTAAAAGCTTGTGCCATGATCACCATACACATGGCACCTGTGACGTCAGTGCATATGGAATTCGTTCCGAGCGCGGAGACGTCATCTCCATCATCATCAGGTGCCCTGCCGCATGGCGTTGGCGATCATAGACTTCCATATGTCTCTATCTCTCGTTGCCCCTAGCATCTCCCCCACCCTCCTCGTCCCCAGCCACTCTGCAAGTCCGTCCCGCATTTTCTCCCTGGGTCTACCTGGTGCTCTCTTTCCCTCCAGCTTTCCCGTTGTGACCAGGTGCTCTAATCCCCCTTCCTCATAAAATGGCCTATAAATGTTGCCTGTCTTTTCCTAATCTTCCTTATGAGTGATCTACTTGTGTCTGCCTCCATCAAGACTGTCTCGTTTGTTTTCTTTGCTGTCCATGGAACTCTCAATATTCTTCTTAGAAACCACATCTCGGCTGCCTCAATCTTGTTCTGCCTTCGCCTGCCGACTGTCCACGCCTCGCATTCGTACAACAGTATTGGTTCTATATTAACATTCAAGAATTCTCTTCCTGATGTTACTTGACAGGCATTTGTTGGTAAGAATGCTTGTCATCTTCTTGAATGCTGCTTTGGCTTGGCCGATTCTGCCGGCTATTTCTGACGTGCATCTGCCGTCTGATGAAATGATCGTTCCCAGGTATTTGAATTTATCAACCTGAAAGTCGTCTTTTTTATTTTTTAAAAATTTTTTTAAGCTGAAACTGCTAAAAAAAAGAAAAAAAAAAAAAAAAGAAAAAGAATGAATGTTAGGACATTCATAATGTTAGGCCCGTCTCAGTTTCGGTTAATTGTCGTTAGAAGTCAAATCCTCGTGTGAGTATCACGTCTCAGCGCTACAATGTTATCTCGCTCAAGAAAACTTTTGCACATTCGACCTCCGTCTACCCAGCTGTGAAAGGGTACCTCACCCTGTTAAGGATCGGGGCAGGTAAAACAGCGAGGCTGAGGAGACAGGCACCTGGCCTCATGATGTTGGTCCACATAGAACTTGAATTAGGAGTAGAGTCAAGCGTCTTTCTAAAAGATAATGACAGGAGATTTGGCGGACAACAAATGGCGATATGCAACAGGTTTCAATGATGTTTAGAGATGAAAAGGAATCAGAAAAAAAACAACAACACGAAAATAGAATCAGAACGCGTATTTAATACAAGAAGACAAGACCGGCGCAACTTTTCGGCCAACTGTTCTTTGTCCGTAAATTTGCGCCTGTCTTGTCTTGTTGTATTAAATGCGCGTTCTGATTCTATTTTCTTGGCCGAAAATTTGCGCCTGTCTTGTCTTGTTGTATTAAATACGCGTTCTGATTCTATTTTCGTGTTTTTCTAGTTCCTGTTTGTTTGAACGAGGGCAGTCACACCTGTTTTGGATTTAGAGATGAAGTTTACTCAAGAGGGATTCATCGCACTCTGACAATCCCATGTGCGCTCCATCCAAATTTACCAGCAAATATCTGGCAAACTCCTTACGCCTGCGCGAAACGGTACGCGCTGGTAAGATCTGAAAATATGGACGGAACACGGAGGATGAGACGTATGAAACGTAAAGCTAACCTCATCAGAATGCTAAATCATTGAGACTGGCAGCGAACAGGCCAGTAATTACGTTGGGGGTTGGGAGTAAACCCTTTGACTGCCCGCACCCTGTCCACCAGCAACCTGCATTGTCGACCATGCCAGCAAAGCAAAAACTTAACTCTTTGATTCCCTCACCCTATCCGCCAGCTTCCTACGTCAAAGTTTGAGTCCACGACTCAATCAAAAGAACGGAGAAGTTGATGTCTCTACCACCTCACACCCCCACAAACTCAGGAATATGGGACACGCTTTATTGAATTCATGCGTTCATTCATCATCATCATCGTCGTCGTCGTCGTAATCATCATCATCATCATCATCATCATCATCATCATCATCATCATCATCATCATCATCATCATCATCATCATCATCATCATCATCATTTTTATTACTATTATTATTATTATTGCTATTATTATTATTATCATCATCATCATCATCATTATCGTTTATTATTATCATCACCATCATCACCATTATTATTATTATTATTATTATTATTATTATTATTATTATTATTATTATTATCATCATCATCATCATTATTATTATCGTTATTATTATCATCACCATCATCACCATTATTATTATTATTATTATTATTATTATTATTATTATTATTATTATTATTATCATCATCATCATCATTATTATTATCGTTATTATTATCATCACCATCATCACCATTATTATTATTATTATTATTATTATTACTGTTGTTGTTGTTATATATATTTTTTTCTTAGCCTTTGGATTGTTGTCAGATGCATGTATTTGGCTTGTTTCATCCCCATTGTATCAGTGATGTACTACTTGTGTTGTTACACGGTCTGCATTTTGTGTTTTCAGTGAACGTGCGTGCTGGCTGTTGTCATCTTTCCATAAACCCAACACACACTAACATGGCTTACTGGATCTTTAACGTGGGTATTTAACCCTTTCGATCCCGCATCATCTCCGTTTCAGTTTCGGTTTACTTTCTGAAGACGTCTCCGTGCTCGGAGCAAATTCCATATGCACTGACGTCACAGGTGCCATGTGCTAATGGTCATCATGGCACAAGCCTTGAGCCTGCACATTAA
>JAPXFY010000585.1:12500-25000 GCA_030674185.1 Monoplex corrugatus
GTATTTTCTCCTGGATCTATCTGGTGCTCTTTTTTCCCTCTAGCTCTCCTGTTATGATCGGGTACTCAAATTTCTCTTGCCTTACAAAATGTGCTATAAATGTTGCTTGACTTTTCCTAATCTTCTTCATCAAAATTGTGTTGTTGTTTTTTGTGTCTGCCTCTTCCACAGCTGTCTCGTTTGTTTGTTTGTTTTTGTTTTTTGTTATCTTTCGAATTCTTAATGTTCTTCTTAGAAACCACATTTCAGTTGCCTCAATCTTGTTCTGACTTTGCGTGTGACGCACATCGACGGGAGAATTCATTATTGCCTCATACAAATGAGCACGCATCTTCACCGCCAGGTGTGGGTCTTCGTGTGGAATACAAGTTCGATCCTGGAAGTATCTGCAAGTCAGCAGGCACTGCTCGGGAAAGAGTCCTGTAGTTCTGGGTCCTGTCTGCTCCGGTCCCTCTTCTGTGAAATATCATGCAGCTATCCTGCACTGTTCAAACAGTAAATGTGCCCTGCGTGTCCTGCTGTCACCAGCTTACTCTTTAACAGGCAATGTTTTGTCCAGCTCCTATGAAGGTAGTACAACATACAAAAGTAAAAAAAGCTGGTCAGTACAACATACAAAGTAAAAAAAATGCTGGGTCAGTACAACATACAAAGTAAAAAAAATGCTGGGTCAGTACAACATACAAAAGTAAAAAAAAGCTGGGTCAGTACAACATACAAAGTAAAAAAAATGCTGGGTCAGTACAACATACAAAAGTAAAAAAAAGCTGGTCAGTACAACATACAAAGTAAAAAAAATGCTGGGTCAGTACAACATACAAAGTAAAAAAAAAGCTGGTCAGTACAACATACAAAGTAAAAAAAAAGCTGGTCAGTACAACATACAAAGTAAAAAAAATGCTGGGTCAGTACAACATACAAAGTAAAAAAAAAGCTGGTCAGTACAACATACAAAGTAAAAAAAATGCTGGGTCAGTACAACATACAAAGTAAAAAAAAAGCTGGGTCAGTACAACATACAAAGTAAAAAAAATGCTGGGTCAGTACAACATACAAAAGTAAAGAAAAAGCTGGGTAGGACCCAGAGACTAGGTTGGACCTTTAGGTTAGGTAGGACCCATAGGCCAGGTAAGACCCATAGGCTAGGCAAGACAAATAAGGTAGGTAGGACCCATAGGCTAGGTAGGACCCATAGGCTAGGTGGGACCCATAGGCATGGTGGGACCCACAGGCTAGGTAGGGCCCATAGGCTAGGTAGGGCCCATAGGCTAGGTAGGACCCATAGGCTAGGTAGGGCCCATAGGCTAGGTAGGACCCATAGGCTAGGTAGGACCCATAGGCTAGGTGGGACCCATAGGCATGGTGGGACCCACAGGCTAGGTAGGGCCCATAGGCTAGGTAGGACCCATTGGCTAGGTGGGACCCATAGGCTAGGTAGGACCCATTGGCTAGGTGGGACCCATAGGCTAGGTAGGACCCATAGGCTAGGTGGGACCCATTGGCTAGGTGGGACCCATAGGCTAGGTAGGGCCCATAGGCTAGGTAGGACCCATAGGCTAGGTAGGGCCCATAGGCTAGGTGGGACCCATAGGCTAGGTAGGACCCATAGGCTAGGTGGGACCCATTGGCTAGGTAGGACCCATAGGCTAGGTAGGACCCATAGGCTAAGTGGGACCCATAGGCTAGGTAGGGGCCACAGGCTAGGTAGGGCCCATAGGCTAGGTGGGACCCATAGGCTAGGTAGGGCCCATAGGCTAGGTAGGACCCATTGGCTAGGTAGACCCATAGGCTAGGTAGGACCCATAGGCTAGGTAGGACCCATAGGCTAGGTAGGGGCCACAGGCTAGGTAGGACCCATAGGCTAGGTGGGACCCATAAGCTAGATAGGGCCCATAGGCTAGGTAGGACCCATAGGCTAGGTAGGACCCATAGGCTAGGTAGGGGCCACAGACTAAGTAGGACCCATAGGCTAGGTAGGACCTGAGGACCTGGCCAGTTCGTGGGTTTTTGTGCAGGTTTGAGGCTTGTGCCGTGATCATTCTGGATATTTTCCATCACGTGGCACATGTGACGTTAGTGCTTATGGAATTCGTTCCGAGTGCGGAGACGTCATTGTGAGAAACTGAACCTGAAACTGAAACTGTTTTCCCAGATGATGGTATTGATGCCTTAGCTGATAAGGTTTTAGCCTTCAGAGTACCCTTGTATCGCTTCAGTGATCTTCTCTGGTCGCAGCTCCCCGTACAGGAACGTTTTTGGCATGGGGTTGTGTTTCACACGTCTGTAAACATCTCTCTTACCATCACTTTCTTGCTTCCAGGTAAAATGACTGCTAAAAGATGTTGTCAGTAGTGCTGTTGTTGTTGTTGTTGCTGTTGTTGTTGTTCCTTGTCATGGCCTCCCTTCTCTCCCTCTTTGTGTGTGTGTGTGTGTGTGTGTGTGTGTGTGTGTGTATGTGTGTGTGTGTGTGTGTGTGTGTGTGTATGTGTGTGTATGTGTGTGTGTGTGTGTGTGTGTGTGTGTGTGTGTGTGTGTGTGTGTGTGTGTGTGTGTGTTCATTCCTGGTTGTCTTTCCAACAAAAACAGACACCAAAACTATTCCGAAACAATGCCTTGCATTCTTTTTCAAACACACACGTCTGCTTGTTTGTTTGTTTGATTTGAACACACGGTTTTGTTTGTTTGTTTGTTGGAAACACATGTTTGTTTGTTTGTTTGTTTACTTGTTTGAAGTACACTTTTTGTTTACTTTTTCAAAGACACAAATGCTTGTTTGTTTTTTCAAACACACACAAACACTCACAGATAAATCCACAAATGTTATGTATAACGATGAACAATAATAACGAAATCAGATTATAATAATGAAACATGTGTTGTTTGAAGATATCATCAGTTTAGTTAATTTGCAGCCGAAATAATGTCTCTTGTCTGTTAGTATAAAACTTAGGTGGTAATTTTATGTTTTTTTTAATTTTTCAATATTTTTTAGGATCATCGCATTCAGGGAGGTTACCTTTGTGCTCACCTTTTTCCCCCGTCCTATTTTCTATACCACCTTAATGGCCACAGTAGCTGGAACAGTTTCTTCAGTGCAATGATGATGTCGATGAGGACGATAATCATGATGCTATGGAGTTCCGTTTAGGATTGAGACTGCGTGACAGGGCTGTACTCTACGCTTACTATCATAATATATCCTGGCGTCAACCAGGCCCGAGAGATACAGACATCTGCGGTGCTGGTCAGAAAATTTGAGCAACATCCTCAATGACGCATCCGTGAAATGGATGAGACTCGACTGTGTGGTCCCAGTCTTCCCAATGAGCCCATAGCACGCCCAACTCTGGGTAGGAGCCTGTTAGAGCCGGAAAATCCCACAATGATATATTTTTGAAGGGACTGATGGGGATTCGAACCCACAACGTTCCAGTCTGTAGTCCGTTGCGCTAACCACTACACCACGTCGACTGGTTAATTCTGTTTTGTTTAGTTGCCTGTTTACACCGAACCCCCCCCCCCCTCCACTCCTTCTGTCTGCACCGCTCTTTGTCACTACCCTCACACCACTCATTCGGCTCTTCAACAACTTCAAAAGTCACAAAAACTGAGGTCATTATGAGAATGGGGCATAATGAAGGACCATAGAATCTGGAACGAAACTTTTTGTCCTCTCACAAAGCTATTATCATTATCATCAGGTGCCCTGCCGCATGGCGTTGGTGATCATGGATTTCCATTTGTCTCTATCTCTCGTTGACCTTAGCATCTCCCCCACCCTCCTCGTCCCCAGCCACTCTGCAAGTCCGTCCAGCATTTTCTCCCTGGGTCTACCTGGTGCTCTCTTTCCCTCCAGTTTTCCCGTTGTGACCAGGTGCTCCAAATCCCCCTTCCTCATAAAATGGCCCATAAATGTTGCCTGTCTTTTTCCTAATCTTCCTTATGAGTGATCTACTTGTGTCTGCCTCCATCAAGACTGCCTCGTTTGATTTATTTGCTGTCCGTGGAACTCTCAACATTCTTCTTAGAAACCACATCTCGGCTGCCTCAATCTTGCTCTGGCTTTGCTTGCTGAATGTCCACAAAGCTATAATGATGAGAATGCGGATGGTAGTGATGATGCCACAGAACTGATTTAAACTGTGTGAAATGGCTGAACTCTCTGCTTACTGTTGTAATTAATCAGTATAACAAGGCCCGAGAGATACAAACATCTGCGGTGTTTTGTCAGGAAATTCGAGCAACACCTTTAAAACCCTTTGACTCCCGCACCCTGTCCACCAACATCCTGCGTTCTCAACCATGCTAGCAAAGCAAAAACTTAACCCGTTCGACTCCCTCACTCTATCCACCAGCATCCTCTATTGTCAACCATGCCAGAGAAGCAAAAACTTAATTAACCCATTCACTCCTGGGCCCTGTCCATCAGCGTCTTGCATTGTCAACCATGCTAGCAAAACAAACATTTAACTCTTTGACTCCCATGCCCTGTTCACTTTATCCAGCATTGTCAGCCATATCAGGAAAGCAAACGTTTAACCCTTTGACCCCCGCGCCCTGTCTACCGGATTCTTGCGTTGTCTACCATGCCAGCAAAGCAAAAACTTAACCCTTTGACTCCCTTACCCTGTCCACCAGCATCCTGCATTGTCAATCACGTCAGCAAAGCAAACATTTAACCCTTTGTCTCCCGTGCCCTGTCCACCAGCTTCCTGCATTGTCAACCATGCTACAAGGCAAAACCATAACCCTTTGACTCCCTTACCCTGTCCACCAGCATCCTGCATTCTCAACCATGCTAGCAAGGCAAAAATTTAATCCTTTGACTCCATTACCCTGTCCGCCAGCATCCTGCATTGTCAACCATATCAACAAAGCAAAAACTTAACCCTTTGACTCCCGCGACCTGTCCACCAGCATCCTGTATTGTAAACCATACCAGAAAAGCGAAAATTTAATCTATTGACTCCGTCACCCTATCCACCAGCTTCCTGCTGGTGAATAAGGAGACGGAGTCAAAGGGTTAAGTTTTTGCAGTTAGCAGACAGGGTGCGGGAGTCAAAAAAGGATTTTTAAAAAAATTAAAAAAAGAAGCACAGACACTGGCGTTGTTGGAGAGGGCCCGACACCACTGATACACACACACACACACACACACACACACACACACACACACACACACACACACACACACACACACACACACACACACACACACACGCACGCACGCACACACACACACACACACACACATACACACACACGGCACTCAGTCCAATGAGATTATTGTGGCACTGAGAGGCCATGGCGCTGTTTGGCATCACTCACCTACTTTGCAGGGCTGGAACCTGCTACTTACTGTTCCCTTACGTGGCTCAGTCTCTGCCAGAATAGTGCTACTGCAAGGTTTCTCTTGTTTCCATCACTCAATGGCTGACCAAATTCAACTACTTTGTTTTTGTTCTGTTTTGTTTTTCAATTTCAGTTTCGAAAAAAAAGGGAGATTGTTTCGTATCTGTCAGAGACAGGTGTGTGTGTCTGAGTGTGTGTCACGTGCTGGCAAAATTTTCTCAGCTGTTTAACCCTTCGACTCACGCACCCTGTCCACCAGCATCCTGCATTGTCAACCATGCTAGCGAAGCAAAAAGCTAACTCTTTGACTCCCTCACCCTATCCACCAACTTCCTGAGGGAGTCAAAGGGTTAAGTTTTTGCAGTTGCATCACCCACCTGAAAGGAACCAGAAAAAAACACGAAAAAAGAATCAGAAAGCGTATTTAATACAATCAGACAAGACAGGCTCAAATGTTCAGCCAACTGGCCTTTGACAAGCGCAAGATCACAAACCGAACAAACACCAAATACACTGGACGAAGCAGCAGGGAAGTTTCAGTGTTTTTTCTCCTTATTTTTGTATTTGGTGTTTGTTGATTTTGTGATCTTACGCTTGACAAAGGGCAGTAGGTCCAAAAATTTGCGCCTGTCTTGTCTGGTTGTATTAAATACGTGTTCTGATATTTTTGTTTTGTTTTGTTTTTGTTTTGTTTTGGTTTTTTTTGTTCCTGTTTGCTTGAAGGCGGGCAGTCACATTTGTTTTGGATTTTGTATTACTCACCTCATTTACAGGACTGGAACCTGCTACTATTCCTTTACGTGGCTCAGTCTCTGTCAGAACAGTGTTCCTGCAAGGCTTCTCTTGTTTCTATCATTCAGTCATCATCATCATCATGTACCCTGCCGCATGGCGTTGGCGATCATGGCCCTCCATATGCATCTATCTCTTGTCGCCGGAAGTACATCTTCCACGCCTCTCTGTCCTCGGCCATCCTGTAAGTCCGTCCAATATTTCCTCCCTGGGTCTGTCTGGTGTTCTCTCACCCAATGGCTGACCTAATTCAATGACTGTTTTGTTTTGTGTTGTTTTTCAGTTTGAGGTTTGAAAAAAAAAAAGGGGAGATTGTTTCGTATCTACAAGAGGTGTCTGGGTGTGTGTCTGCGAAAATCACGTCCTGGCAAAGTTTTCTTTGCTGTTTAACTGGAGATCTTTTGACCATATTTTGGGTCCAAGCAGTGGACTGTTGTGCATTTGCGAAAGAGAAAGTTTGGAAGGTAAAGGACCAAGATTAAAGTCACACAGTCCCCCGGCTCTCCCTCCATCCACCAAAAGTTCTTACAATCAGTGGTTTGCGTTATTCAAATAATTGATACACTTTGACTAATTTGTCCGCACGCGCGTATGTGTGTGGAGTGTGTTTGAGTGAGTTGTGGTGGTGGTCTTTGATTTAATGTCTATTCACTGAAGTGATTTTAGACAAAAAAGAAAAAAAAAAAAAAAAAAGAGGGGGGGGGGGGGTGATAGAGGAGGAGTGAAGAGGATGTTTGAAAATTGTCAATTTTGGTTTTGAGAAAAGATGATCCAGAAAACAACTGTTTCGAGGAGGGGAAGGTAAAACTAACAAATAACGTTACCATAATTAACGATTTAAATAAACTAACTAAGTAACAAACAAAATTGATAAATTTCAGAAGAAATGAATAAAAAATAAAACCAAGAATTGACTAACTATAACAGTGAACAAGTGAAATAGCATTTTAAAGGTAATTCGCTATAGGACTTTTTGACAGGCTAACAAAAAAATCATATAGTAATGATGATGAGGCAAATATGTCAGAAACTGTACTCATAGATAGTGTAGGAATATGTCGTTTTACCCTAACGCAAGAAAGAATATGACTATGTGTTATCTTCTTTCTACACAAACACACTATGTTCTTGGTGTATTTTGTTTTGAATGCATCAAGTTTCCATCTGTACATAAGAGATTGTATAAGTCTGTTGGCAGGAAGCTGCTTAAGTATTTTGCTGACTTCAAAGTTCATGTGACATTTATCATACTTTTTCTGTTTTAATTGGAACTGCTTCCAGACATAGTTGTCCACTAAAGTGTAAGTCTCGTGCAATGAGAGAGAAAGCTGGATATTGTTTGAATCTGGTGAGTTATTAGCTCCCCGTTTGGCAGCCCTATCAACTTTATCATTATAATAAAAAGAACTATGAGAAGGTATCCAGCAGAAAGTAATATCTGTGCCTCTTGAAGATAAACCATGAATCAAGTGACTAATTTCCAGAATCATTTCAGGTCTTGTTTGTAATTTTGATAATTTAAGAGCCTGAAGTACTGATTTTGAATCGACGCAAAAAAGTATCTGAAAAATTGTCCGAGGAAGACTTATCATAAATTTTAAAACCATTAATATTGCAAAGAGTTCAGCTGTAAAGACAGATTTATCAAGTCCTATATTGAAAATTTTTTCAATTTTGAGAGCAGGTATTAAAAACGCTGAGCCTGCTTTTCTTTCAATTACTGATCCATCAGTGTAAATTTTCAAGTGATTGGGATATAAGTCGTCTATATGACATTTAACCTGACTTGCCAGTAAGTTTATATTGTCTTCTTTTTTTTAAATTAGTGTAGTGTACGTCAAATTGTGCTCTATGGAGTTCCCAACTGGGTACTGGCGAAAAGGAAGGTCTTATAGATACAGGATCTACGTCTAGATCAATTCCTGAGCCTTTCATGACGTCAGATGTGTATGTTGCAAGTGTGACCTGTGAAGATATTGATTTAGCTCTTTTTGGAAAGTCGGTATCTGATCTCAGTTTAGTTTCTGTTTCTGTGATGTTTTCTACGGTGGTATTTCTTAACAAAAATTTAGTAGAAGCGACTTTCCTTTGCTCTTCAAGTGGTAACAGATCGATTTCATTATATGTCCGAAGACAGGAAGCATGCATTGGAAGACCCAGCGCAAGTTTGAAACCTTTACAATCTATGCTCTGTAGTTTTTTTTAGTAAGTGTTTCGGTGCACTGAAGAAGATTTCTTGGGCATAGGTTAATTTAGATCTAACAAGCGATTTACAAAGATGAACAAGTATTGATGAATCTTGACCCCATGTCTGTTTGCGAACTATTTTTAAGAAGCTACGGAACTGTGAGTAGCGATTTTTACACTGTTGGGAGACCTTGTTCTTCAAAATTGGTAGCATTATATTTTTAAGAAATTTAAACTTTTCTGAGCTTTGGTTAACAAGTATTCAATATGCTGATTCCAAGATAATTTTGCTGTAAGGAAAACTCCTAAGAATTTAATTGATTCGTTAAACTGAAGAAGAGTGTCTCCCAGTTTGAAAGTGGGAATATTTGCTGGGTTTGCTCCACTATTAAATAAAACTATTTTTGTTTTTTTCCAGGGATAGATGCAGTCCATTTTCTACCATGTATCGTGCTATTTTATCAAGTTCTAATTGGTAACATTTGCGTGTATAATTAATACAGCGCAAAGGAGTTTTCCTTTTCATATTTACCTGCATCCACATGCACAAATCGTCAGCATATTGAGCTAAAACTACATGTTTAGATAATTTACTGGGTAAGTCATGCATTAATATCATGAAAAGAAGGGGAACTATAACGGATCCCTGAGGGATATCCATTTGAAGAATTCGTTTTGTGGAATATACATTTTCAATCCTCGTTTGAAATACTCTGTTTTCTAGGAAACACTTCACATAGTCAAAGACGTGACCTGTCAGCCCAATACTTTTAAATTTAAATAACAAACGGGAGTGCCACACTTGATCGTATGCTTTAGTTATATCAAAAAATGTAGCTAAAACGCATTGACGGCTTGCAAATTGTTGTTTTATGTTAGTAGTTAGTTTTGTTAGGATTTCTACTGGTGACCTGCCTTTCCGAAATCCTGCCTGATTTACTGGTATTATTTTATTCTTTTCACAATAGTGCATCAATCTCTTTAAGATTATCTTCTCCATTAGTTTACATATGTGTGATGTTAATGCAATTGGCCTGTAGTTTTTCAAATCAGTATTACATTTACCTGGTTTTAGTACAGGAACCACTATTGTTTCTTTCCAGTTGTTAGGCATTTTCCCACTATTCCAGCATATTTTAAATGTTATGTAGTAAGATTATAAAATTTTCTGGTAAATTTTTCAGCATCTCATTGGAAATTGCATCTGGTCCAGCTGATGTCTTTTTACTTGGAATTGACTGAATGGCATCTTTTAATTCTTGAAGTGTGAGTGATGCATTTATGTAGTGATTATTGTCAGAGGCAGGATCCTTATATACGTCTTTCTTTTCTTCTCGTTCCCTATAATTTCTATCAGAGACAGGAAGTCCTTCTACACGACAGGCCTCAGCAAACACGTCTACAAAAGCTTCTGCTTTCTCTAATGAACTAGGAAAAGGGTTATTTTCTAGCTTTACTGGAATTGATGGCAACTTGATCCCGTTTTTCATTAATTTTAGTTTTTCCCAAATCTTTATCATGTCCTTGTGGTCATTTACTTCATATTTACAAAAAGATGTCCAGTGTTGTTCTTTGGCTTGCTCTATGATTCTGTTGCACTTAATGTTGGCACTTTTCATCGCTGTATGATTTTCAGGTGATCTGTTTGCTAAATAGATTTTGTATTTTTCTTTCTTTTCGTTCACTGCCTTTTGACAATCCTCATTCCACCAGACATTTCCATGATGTTTTCCTTTTTTCGACACTGTAAGTTTTGGAATTGAAATGGTAGCAGCCCTTAAGAGTGAGTTACAGAAAACTGCGTACATTTCGTTTATATTCATTGTTTCAGATAGATCTGTTCTTGTCTTTTCAAGGATTGTCTTAAAATTGGCCCAGTCTGCATTTTTATAATTAAACTTGGGTAAACTATCTTGTGGTATGGCGTCTATTTCAGTAGTATGGTTTAGGGTAAGACGTATGGGAATGTGATCTGATCCCAACAAGTCATCCTCTGTTTGCCATGTGGCGGTTGGGGCTAGGGATGGTGAGATTAAAGTGAGGTCGATAGCTGTGGGTCTGTGCGTTGGTATATCGGGGATACGGGTAACGTGTCCGTTGTTTAGTAAATATAAATTGGAATCTACAATGTTGTCAATCAACCTGTTGCTTGTTATGTTTGTACAATACTTTTCCCAAAATGGGGCATGCGCATTAAAATCACCTCCAATTATCCACTTGTTGTCCTGATCTTGAAATTTTCTTAGCCATTCAGTGTTCATAGAATCTGGGCCTCTTGGTAAGTATATAGAGGCCATATTCACAACTAACGATGAGGAAAATTTTATAATGATTGCACATGATGAAATAAATGCGGTAGATTTTGGTACTGGCGATGATCTTTCACAGTAGGATAGTCCTTCACGAATATATATAGCTGTTTGTATACGGCCACCGTCATTTACAGAGTCACATATAGGTGGATAATAAAAACCGGATATTTTAGGTAATTTGGTTTTGATGGTGTTCAACGATTGTAGAAGCATGACATGGATGTTTTTAGGATAGAGATAGTTACTCAAATATGAGATGTTTTTAACAATGGAACGTGTGTTCCACTGAAAAATGTTGATATCACTTACTACACACGTCTTCATGAGGAACGATTGAATACGTTTGGAGCAATATGCTACGTTTAGATAATTAGATATTCTTTTAACTTGGAATCAAAAGGAACAAATAGCATAAAAACGAAGTATGTAAACAAGTAAATAATTAGGTAAAACAATATAGCTGAGAACTGAACGAAGAGGAACTGAATCTGAGCTGAATCTAAAATGACCAGGGAGGGAAGAAAAACGGAGAGTGGAAGCCGGGTCTTTTTTGATGGTGTTGTCGGGTTGGTCTCCTCCTCGGTTTTTCCCAGAAGATCTGGTGGATTTGCCTCCCTAAGTTTCTGGCCAGAACGCTCGCCCCTCTGGTGGTTGGATGGACGTCGTCCTGGCTGACTTGAGTGTGACTGATAGTTTGAAGATTTTCATTGTTGACGTTGTCGACACTCGCTGCTTTTAGGAGTCGCGCTTTGGTCAGGGCATTAAGGAGCTCTCTTTTAACGTTTAGGTGTTGGTTTCTCACAGGAGCGACCTGGCTTAACATTACCCTGGCTTTTGGAAATTGGGTTTTTACAGTGTTCACACAGATTTCTAGATTTTTGCTGCATTCAGTGGGCTCCTTTGTTTTCAGATCTGAGATCCCCACATGTAGAACAACACAGTCAGATTCAGGTGTCAGCTCTTCTTTTGATTTTTCAATGGTTGTCTTACAGTCGTCGATGGTACGGATCTTCCTCGTCGCCACCTGAAAGCCGTAGGAAGAGCCCAGTCTCTTTCCATCCACTTTATTTAGGACGGAGTCGTGAATGATGAGGACACGAGGAAGAGCATTTGACTTTGATTTGGAAGATACCGCAGTTTTGACGTCACATTTAGGTTTTGTTGAAACGTCAGGTCTATGTTTGATGTCATTTTTCTTTCCATTTTGTGTTTTTGCCCGATCTTCTAGTTTGGGGGGTTGAGCCGCGCATTCCGCATAGGTGGCGAATTTGTCCATCGGTGACATGGTGGTAAGGTCATCGTGGACTGCGGAATCTGTCTGGCACGCAATGGTAGTCGTAAGTATTGTGCACTTATTGACATCGCGCAGCTCCTTCAATGTTGTGTTGTTTTCGAATAAGATTTTTCTGTCTGACTGTAGTATGGTTGTGAGGCTATTGATTTGTTTTGACATTTCTTGGATGGTACTTTTTAAAATGTCAATTTCCCTTACCGCCTCATGACATCTGCAGCCACATGATGATACTGGTTGTAGCTGTGGGACGTTTGCCTGACTCCTGGATGGTGAAAGGGTCCGACTGGAGGTCTGGTCTTCTTGACGATCGTAGGCTTCTGGGGTCTCTGAAGGTGGTGGTGTATCTGCCCTGGAGTTGTCTGATCCACGGGTGGTTTTCTTTGCTTTGTCTTTGCTGATACAACGTTTCGACCGTGTCATTTTTAGCCTAGTTGATTCCTCTCTGTAAACGTTCAGTTATAAAGACGCCATCTTGGCGTAGGAATCCTGAGTGAGTTGTGTATGTGTGTGTGTGTGTGGTGTGTGTGTGTGTGTGTGTGTTGTGTGGTGTGTGTGCGTGTGTG